>JAVJIF010012078.1:0-77573 GCA_038442645.1 Agave tequilana | reverse complement strand
TTCTGTCCAAAAAGTATTGCAGATAGGGGTCGACCGGCCCCTAAAAGAAACTAGGGTTGTGACAGTTGGTCGATCTGTTGGTCGACCGCAGGGATTAGCGGTCGACCGGTCAGTCGACCGAAAGACGTGCACAACACCTAACCCTTGGTCCGGTCGACGGACCTGGGCCAAAAATCATTTTTCTAACTATTTTGAAATCCAAACTATTTTTAAATTATTTTTATTGATTTCTAAGAGATATAGCAATATATAGGCAATGAAATACATGTTCTAGATATGATATAAAATTTTGGAAAATTTTGAAACATGTATCAAATACCTATCATGCAAAACACCAATACGATAAAAACTTATACTTTCAAAACTATGTATTTTTGTGTGTATGACTTCTTGAGTATCAAATCTATATTCTACACTTTTAAACATACTATTTCTTACAAGACTCGATATGACTACAAGAGTCTTCAAGTGGGCTTCTCCAATAGCGACGTCAAGTGCGTTTGAGCTTCAATCCCTTCTTGAATAGCCTTGAGTCTTTAAATACCTTCCTTTTGAAGAAAAAAAACTTCTTGAATCCTCTTAAACTCTGAAACATACTTAACACTTGAACTTGATTAGTACTAAATAACTATATACGTTTTGTTATCATCAAAACAAGAAACCGGTGATTGTAACCTTGGGCCAACACGGATTTGGCTCGGTTCTTTTTGCACTGGACCACACGGGCGATCTCAACGTTCCCCTCCAACGGGTTCCCAGGTTTGACTGTACAGTGATTTGGTAGTGCTATCCAAATGTCGTGAAGAAGTGTTGTATCTTGGGAGACAGCGTCCAACAAATACCATGAAGAAGTTTTGTATATTGGGAGACCAGCGTCCAATAGCCCGTTAACACCGTAGCGAGTTTTACAGAAGTTATGCTGGAATATTTATTTTATAAAGATTACTGTAAATATATTTGATTATATATTGAGATTGACTAATTTCAGTCTAATTGGTGTTTAATTATGAAAGGAAATTGAAACGTGGTTATGTACTTAAGGAACGTTCTATTGAACGAAAAACCTCCCACCTGATATTCACTGACCTAGCCAATTAGATCGGTGATCTTGATTAATTGTCAGAACTAACAAGATCTACGCATCTCAAGGGCTCTGAGATGACAGTGTATACTATTATCCAGGGATTTGATGGAATCTAGTTGATGTCTATTGTAATAAATAAGTAATTAGCAGTTGTAATTGCCTTCCATCTGAGTAATTGTATACTTGATGGCAAGCAAACAATAAAACAAATTGCTAATTCCCTAACTAAAATTTGATAAATTTAAATATTCTTGCAACAAGCCACCACCTAGTTGAGCAAAAAGTCTCAAGAACATTCTACAAACCGCATGCAGGTCAGTTGAAAAAATAATGATAAAAGAGAGCAAAATGCAGTTCAACCCGAAAAGTTTTGGTTAAGGCCCATGGACTCTCAAAAGGCACAGTTCGCAGTTTCATGAATGGCAGGATATTGAACTACTCTCAAATAGAGAACTATCCTTCAAATATTTTTTATTGATGTCCCTTCTTCCATGGCTGATTAAAAACTCTGGTAGATCTGCGACTTTGAAGATTTATTATTTACTATTTACTATTTTTTTTTTTTTTTAAACAACCAACTGCACTTTTCTACCACATATGGGCCCACTTGTCAGAAATACTTGTAATAGTTTTAGAAATGTTTAAATAATTAATGCAAGGCTTGGTGTGAACCGATTCAGTTTGCACATACAACAGGTAAGAGGTCAACCCAACACAATGCACATAAATGTGTGACACATGGATTACAGCGGTGATTACAGTGAATGTGGATCAAAGAAAGCATGTCTGTCTCTTTGCATCCATCGATCATCACAGATTCACACGACATCTTATCCACACATCCATCATCATCATCATCATCATCATCATCATCATGGGTCAGGAGACCAAGTCATGGACACATGCTCACTTCACCTGTTTATACACAAACAATAATAGTATGTGCAAAACCTAGACAAGAAACTATGACAGCAAATGAGAATGGGGCCCAAGTAGACTGGCAAACTTTATGCAGCAGTATTTGTGATTTTGATTGTTCACCTGCCTTGTATTGGAGAGCATAAAGCTAGAATTCTTGAATTCTTGATGAGTGGCTGTGAATTTAATTCAATTGTGTGCCTGTCATCATCATAGAAAGAAGATCGGTTCATGCAACAACAGTTTGTCCACTGAACAACTGATATCTGTAGGCAAGTGCTGATCAGAACTACTCAGATTTTGATACCATCACTGTTCTGGGGGCCATTCAGCGCATTATTTCTTTCTAGATGAACCCAGGATCCCAAGTCTCAATTTGCCAAACTTGAAAAGTAACATTCATATGCTACCAGCTTCAAAAGGTGTTTCCACAGGAAAACTGTAAAACTCAGAGTTAAAAAGTAAAACAGAGTGTAAGTTGACACCAAACTGAGAACGACGAACAAATCCATGACGAAGTTTCCCATCTACCATACTCAATGGCCACGATATTTTACTTTCTTTGGACCATCATTGGCAACTCTTGCAACAGGATAAAAAATGATGCGTAGTAAGTTACAGGATCAGGAAACTCCTCGAATTTTCCAACAAATCAAAGTTGGAGGGCGAAATAGATGTAGCCACTGCGACCCAAAAAGAGGGGTGAATCAATTTCTTTAGTGAGTGTAGCTACCAAAAGTGGGCGTCTCAATCACAAGCAAGAAACTGAACTTCTCCAACCAAAACACTTGAACTAAGATGGGGCAGAGAAGTTGAATTGCACGCCGCGCTTTGCCCGGTCATGGTCAGATTGTCTCAGAATGTGACAGTAGTTTATCTGAAAGAAGAAACAAAGGTCAGCTAACAGAATCTTTCTCGGGGGTCAAGCATAGATTTTTAGGGAAAAGCACAGACCTCCGTCCGGAACAACTTCGTGGGAATGATCATGCCAAACCCTATGGAGCTCCGGGCTGTATTCCAAAACTTCTGAGGTGAAAAACCCTTGCACTCATCCTCCGTTATTTTAGCTAGATTACCAGCAGTGACAAACGCATGGCCGTGTATTCCAGCCTTCTTTAAAATGTCAAGAGGTAAGTCAAAGGAAAGGTCAGCAAACGCCGTAACTGCGACATCACCCCCCAGAACATCCCTTTCAGCTGAGTCGTTGGAATCGGTCGCAGAAGATCTACTGGGAACCAACCTTCTCAAATCAGTTGGCCCTAATCCTCTTGTCTTGAATCCCAACAAGGAGGTGGGACCCCCCAAGGCGCAGACTGGAGAAGTATTGCCACCTATGTGGAACCGGTCAGGGAGTGGAGAAGGCAACCTACGGAATCCACCTCCCCATGGCATAATAGCACCTGCAGCGACTCCAAAGTTAAGTGCACAGTTACAGAAGCCCAAAGGGAGAGCCACACGGAGATCAAACTCCTGATAAAAAGTAGAAGAGATAGTTAATGATGTTGAGAAATGCTTGTAAATATATTTACTAATTATTATTGACATAAAGGAATATGATCAAAGTAATAGTCAAAGAAAAACTATCAGCAAATATTTGATCTATTTTGCACAGACACTGCAACGTTGAAAAGGACACAACACGTGGATGCATAACAAATTCTTAAAAATACACATGACATGTGTGCACAACACGTGTTTCGAACACGACACAGTTCAATGATAGAAGTGTCCATGCTACATAGCATTTGATATTATTATTCATGTTGCTCATGTATATTTCAATTGATTAAAAAAAAATCCTGTCAAACACATTAGATAAAAGAAATGCCAGAAAAAACAAAAGTAAGCCGGTAAAGGCAGATTCTCATTTGGCAACTTCACAGAAGACTGCTCACCATTCTTTTACATTTGTTGGTCGGATTTGTGTCCTAAGGTTCAATTTTGCATGATGCTTATGGACAATGGTTTTACATTTTTTGCTCGAACCAATTAGTAACTTGGATGTTAGTTGAGTTTCAGGAGCATATTGGTTGGATGTTAGTTGATTTTCCTCTCTGATCTATAAATCCAAAAATAAATAAATTATCTCATTAATTGTGGCCTGAATTTCAAAAGTCAAATCCAAAACCATCATAGAATCATTCCAATCAAAATGGATCAGATCTCAAACACAACTCCATATTGAGAAGCTTCCAATAAATATAAACAAACTTAAAGTGATTAACATCAACCTCTAAGTTAACGTCCAAAGTAATAGCCAAAAGACTTATGAACAAGATGGGGCTTTGCCGTCAAACCTAGAAGACCGTCCTGCCGAATAGGAAACCAAACCTCATTAGCTAGCTGTTCAAGCTCATGCAACCAATGAACAGTCCTCCAATAATATTTCAGACTAGGGAAGAACCAAGAAGAAGGGGGATGATGAGAGGAATTGCGCCTACAATAAGGGAATTGGATACTTTTATGACAAATTGTACAAGGCAAAGAGCCAAATGAAGCCACACTCTAATGTTGTAATCAGGCCAATCAGACAATCCAGCCATATAATACTGTGAACAGTGAAACATTAAGAACATGGGACACAAAATTGAACATTCAAGAAAGAATATGGCTTTAAATTGTACCTGCTAACTATAATCAGCAAATTACACACAAAATTCAATATAAAAGTGTAGAATGGAGTGCAGCAGTTTGGCCAAATTTTATGCTTGAGATAGGAACCTTGAAGGAACATAGGAACTAACATGCAAAGTTTCTTACTGTTCTAGGATGGATTGCTTAACAAGATTTTCTGACATAGTAGGAACTGGTAGGTATATAATTCATATACGAAAAATCAAGGGTAGATTAGATTCACATCTTTAACTAATAAACAATCAGTCAAGAAGTACAGTTACCAATGAACACTTCTATTTTGACAACCAAAAGATATCTGTACCAATAAGCTGGATCGCCTCTCATTGTGCCTTTTGATAAAGGGCTGATGCCTAAGGCCCCCTCACTCTTTCCCCGTCTTTCATCTTTTTTGGACCTACCAACCTACACTTTCCTGGTCCTTATATATGCAATCATCCTCAATTTGAAGTCTCTTGCAAATTATGAACAAATTGGAGAGGATTGACTGAACAAAGTGTTCACAGGTTCAAGACGTGCAAGGAAAAGGTGGAACTTCCTCCACCAAAGAAGGGGTCCAAGGGTCACCCCCCGGCGACCCCACCCCACCCAAAAAAAAAAAAAAAAAAAACACACACACACACACACACAAAAACCCAAAAAAAACCCATAAACATCAAATGAATTAATAAATTAAAAAAAAAACTTGTAGATAATCATTCATCTTTTAAGGCAAACACAACCTACGTAGAGACATTATTTATCCACTTGTTCCATTGCAATGCAACAATCAGAATCCCTTCAAACTGCAGCTATGAAGAGTAAAAAGAGTATGATCTGTTGCATAAGCACACAAATGACAATTGGAGAAGATGGAGGGGGAAAAACAGGGCAATAGGGATTAGGCCAATGGAGACCATGCATTTGAGAGGAAAGGAGGTGAAAGGAGTACAATTAGGGATTGAAATTTATAACCAAGAGCAGATTACCTGAATTTATGCTGACACTGACAGAGTCCATAAGTTTGGCAAGTAAAATTTTAATCCACTAGTAGAAACCTAGGCTTCAAAAGTGTGTTATAAGAAAATCCATTACAACATTGTTGTTAATTAAAATTTTAAAAGAGCAAACGATGAAACTGCTGAGATAAATAATACTGGGATACCACTACCATTTTCTTGCCACCCTAGTTTAGGCAATCAAACATCTTAGAGAATCGGGAAGCAGATTCTTTGATGAACTTGGACTGAAGCCAACAGAAGAGCGTAGTAATTGGTTTGGACCCGTTTTTTTTAAAAAAAACTGTTTTGGGCCTTGGCAATTATATATTGAAAGTTATCAGAGTAATTAAGCAAGAAAGCAATACTACACTGGCAAATCCCCATCATACACATGTTTAACTAGCAGAGTTTTGCAGCCAGACCTTGAAAGAGCTTTGCAGCAGTATTCAAGACTTGTTCAGTGAAAAACTTGAATTTTTCCGGCTAAGTTAAGGAATATAAAACTTCCTAATGGTAAATTATGCAAAGCACTAAATTTGCAGCATTTGAATGTTTGACCATTACATTTGCATCCTCCTAAAGTTATAAACAAGTTCTTCTTATTGCCACTTGCAAAGCAATAAGGAAAAGCATGAACCTCAACCTACTTGCATCCAAGTTTCTTGTGGCTTGAAATCATATAAAATATTATAATGGGCAGATTAGTGATGGTTTTCCCGTAATTGAAAATTTTAAGTCACTGATGAAAGATGACAAGAAATAGCATATACCATAGACCATACTGTGCCATTCTATGGACATTATGGTAGCTATAAGAGAGGAATGATGAGTAGGTCACCGAGAGGGGGGGTGAATAGGTAACTAGCTAATCTAATGATGAATAATGCGAAATTAAAAACTATTTAAGCAAACTAAAACTATTAAGCTAAACACAAAGTATAACACAAGAGTGTAGCCGAATTCCCGGTGAAGGGCTCTGCATTATCTCCTCAAGATTCCTCTAAATTAAGAGTTGAGGTGCCACTATGACTCTCTTGGTTGAATACCAGTGTGAGCAAACAATCCAAAGCATATATCAATAAGGCACAAGATATATCAAGCATATAAAGATATAAGTAATGTAAGCATGCAAGATATAAACACAAGTGAGAGATAGAGAGAGCAATCACAAACACGAGAGATTTGTTTCGAGGTTCAAGCATCCTTGCTCTATGTCCCCGCCTTCAACACTATGAAGGATTTCCACTAAAAATGATCCCACCGGATCACTCGGTGTCGCAACACCTACAACGAGTTCACACTAGAACTCCTTAGACATACTAGTCCCTCTCTTGTTCTCGCAAGAGCAACACACGCAAGCACACTAGCTTACCGAGACCGCACCTCTACACGAGCTCCTACAAGAACTCGAAACAACACGAACCTGCAAGTTCGCCTCCTCAAATACAAGAATGAACACTTGGTGATCTTTACACTTGGATCACCTAAAAACACTCTCACAACAAAGATCCCTAAAGGATTGATATAGCAATGGATAACTCAAGTGTGTGTGAGAAAACAAGATAGAGTAGTGGAGGAAAAACTCAAGAAATCTCTTTTGAAAACACTCTTGATAAACTCTCCTTTTGATATGGAAATATTTGCTCTAAAACAAGTGGAGAAAACCTCTTAAAGAGAGAAAAAACTAGCTTGAAAACTCTCCAAAAATCTTATCTAAAACAGCCCAAAACAGCCCCAATATATAGCCCTAAAAAATATAGCCATTGGGATCAAAGTCAGCAGAAAACTCTGCTGTCGGTCGACCGGCCGGTCGACCGGCCAACGGTCAAATTTCTGACTGTTGCAGCCTGCCGGTCGACCGCCCATTCGACCGAGCACTGGGCTTGACCTGACGGTTGACCGCCCGGTCGACTGTGCGGTCGACCGACCCTGGCTGTGCATGTTCTGTGCACATCTGTCGACCGATCGGTCGACCGCCAGACAGCCTGGTCAGCAAACTTTTGGGATTGAAAACTGGTCAAATAAATCCTTATAAATTCCAAAAAATTCACATAAAATCTACAAAAATAGGTTCATTGAAATACTTTGATGTACAAACATGTTTGATTAAAAATCAACACATATTACAAACAGTTTAAACTATTTTTGTAAAATAGAAATTTTACCTTAAACAAAATTCTGTATTTTTCAAAAACAATCTCCAAATTGAAAAACAATTTTTTCAAAACTTGTCCAAATACAAAAACAAGATATATTTTAAACACTTTTGAAGCTTAGTGTGTATGGATATGATCCACTACACATATAAAATGAAATATCTATGTTTTTGACAATAAGCTCTAAAATAAGTTTTGATAAATCCAAAACGATATTTTTCTAAGCCCAAAACTATCTTATGAAAACACATATAAACTTTGTGTGTGTGTATATATACTTGAGCAATCCACAACTAATCTATCATTTACATTTTATCTAAAAAAACAAATCTTAACACTTACAAACACGACACAAGTCTTCTCGAAAATCTTCTCTTGAAAATTTTCTTCTCCTTCTTAACTTGGTCCAAACTTGATTCACGAGCTAGACTCCTCTTGAGTACATGATGCGATCTTGATGCGCGAGCTCTTAAATCAACACGTGCTAGCTTCAAAACTTGACTTCGAATCTTTTGTTAAAGCTAAACACCTACTAAGATCTTAATCAAATATCTGAGACTAAATAAACACAAGATCATTAGTACTATAACTACATGAGTTAATCATCATCAAAACTAGAGCGATGGGCCTTTGGGCCAACAATCTCCCCTTTTTGATGATGACAAAACTCATGGAGTTATATATGCATGAATTAAAGTTAAGCTTCATAGAAGCTCCCTTTAACTCATGCATAGAAATAAACATAAAGATATTAAATAAAGTGCATAAACTAAACAAAAACATATATGCATGAACTTGCCAAATTCTTCTCCCCTTTTTGCATAAACAAGAAAATAAACATGCATATATAAACTCTCAAAATTCTTCTTCCCCTTTTTGTCAATTCATCAACAAAGGGACGAAAATAGATTAAACAATAAAGATATATATGCGATATACATTCATGAAGAAGAGAGACGTAAAATTAGCTCCCCCTGCATACATGCATTACATGAAGAAGGGATGACAAGACCCTAACCCACATAAAGCATAATATACAATGTATAAGTGGAGATGTTAAGCTCTCCCTACACACGTGTACCACATAAAGAAGACATCTCCTCAATGTGAGATACACTCAACATGAATCTATATATAGAAAAGATGTTAAGCTCCTCTTGCACATCGACAATAAATATCAACAAATTTTGAAAAACCACTTTTAAAACAAAATTTGAAATTTCTTAAGTCAACAAAGCAAATTTTGATACCAAGGAAATCAAATTATAGTTGACAAAATAAAAGTTGGTACCACTTGTAAATAAGCAAAATTTTAAGATACGAATAGTAGTTTTTTGATACCAATTGAAATTGAAACATTGTAAATTATGATACCAATTGAAAGGTAAAACATAAAGTATATTTTGATATCAATTGAAGTACCAATTGAAAATAATGCATAAGCTCATTAAGATACCAATTAACATTTAAAAATTAGTCAAGCTTAGCATATACATAATTTGTATTTTAAACATGTAAGGATATGGTAAAACAAGCACAATCAAATCATATCTATGTATGAAAAAGAAAATACCAATTGAAATTGATATTAATTGAATTTTGAAACATACATACATAAGAAACAAATATGAGTATACAAACATAAAATTTCTTGAAGATCAAGTGCATAACTCATAACTACCACCCTTTTCATGCACAAGAAAAAGGATATTCATTTAGGCATACAAGGCATGGTCACCCAACCATCCGCCCTTTAAGGGTAGAAGTTTTTAAAAATAATATTTGAAAATAGTTGTAGATTGAAAAAATTACCAAATGAAGAATAAATAAGTAGTTTAAAATAATTTTTGAAAAACCAGTTAAAAATCCTTTAAACATGAAACTAAATCATATATATATTTCATGAAACATTGCTAAGTACACAAAAATTGACACTCGTAATCTATAAAGCTCAAAAATGTGCTCATGAAATAAAGTCATGAATAAATAAAGAAATATGAGTGCACAAGAATCATGTGAATAGCACATTCATGAAAATAATCAATAAAGCTCAAAATAAACATGAATTTCTTTTATCAAAAACATGAAAATCATAAAAATTTATTTTTTATAAATTTAAACAAACTTCAAGGTATATGTATGTTTTATCAAAACTAAAAATATATATACATATCCCAAACACAACCGAGTCCATAATAGAATTTGTATGAGGGCAAGTGACTCAAGAGTATACATGTATATTTATTAGTTTTAGACAAAAAAGAACATATACATGAAGCAAAACATGTACAAAAATAAGAAAAATAAGTGTAAATGAAAGAATCATTAAAACTAGGTTATACATGTACATGTAATGAGTACAAATGAGCAATAAGGCACAAACATACAATAATTAAGTGTACTTCACTACTTGTACAAGTATATACACAAGTTTTGACAAAAACTACATCTAAATAAGTATTCACCACATGAAATACAAAACATGATTATTTAACATAAAACCAAAACATGCTAAAATTATCAATGTAAAACATGTAAACTAAAATAGGAGTTTAAAGATAGTTACCAAACTATATGCACTATTCTCTAACCCTCCAAACTATGGTGGTCCTCCCACCAAACTTCCTTGAAGGTAATGCATCCATAATTATGATCTTTGAGCTTGAAACGCATCCACCATCAAGGCACCATATCTCTCACGTCATGTGAGAGCCCGCACCTACATCAAATACAAAAGGTGAGGATTTTGGTACCCATTTTCTTTTGGGTTCAAAGGGGTTAGCATCATAAGGAACCCAAATATTTTTATTTGTAAAATTTATAGAATTTACTCTATCATAGCAAAATCTTGCACGATGGCCTTTGCGGCCATAATGTGTACATTTATACACTCTAGCATGCATTTGAGAATGAGTGTGATCATGATGTGCACAGTGTGCATATGTATGCCGTGGGTTATGTGCATGAACATGTGGGGCTTATTTCTTTTGAAACAAGATTTTTAATCTAGAATGGTTGAATGCACAATTACTCAAAGTTGAGCTCAAACAATAAATTCTTTTTTTCAAAACATGAATCTCATTTTTATCAATAGTAGTATGAAGAGCATGGCAAGAATGAGAATCAACAATCTTTTTCCTTTTTGAAATGTTTTCCTCTTCTTTTAAGACAATTTTTCTTTTCAAAGAGTTTTTTCTTCCAAAACAATTTCTTTTTCTTTTTCCACCAAATTAATTTTATTTTTCAAAGAATTATTTCCTTCACAAAGATCATTTAATTTTGAAGATAAGGAAATATTCTCTTTTTCAAAGCTTCATTTTCTTTTGACATGCATTCAAATTTATTTTTCAATCTTTTATTATTCTTTTTAAGCACATTATATTTTTCAAGAATTTATTGACAAAATAAAGTAAACTCATCATATGACATGTCAACATCCTCATCATGCTCGGATTCAGAATTTACCTCAAGGGGGTTATCCCCTTGGACCATGTAGCATATGTTGAAAGCCTCGCTTCCATCATCCGAGTCACTCCTCGCATAGTATTGCTTTTGTTTATCAAGGAAGACTAGAGTGTTCCATACTACAAAAACCGAATCAAAATTAGCAACCCTAGATAAATATTCATCATTTAGGGTAGATCTTAAAGCATGAAAGGCTTTTGCATTAGCCTCAAGGTTTTTACCATTTAAACAATATGAATCTTTAATAGTGGCAAAATAAACATGAATACCTGGGGCTTTGAGGTCCATTGACATGTTAACTTTCCAAATTTGGAAGTTAAGAATATCAAACATGGGAGGTGTCATGAAATCCGTGTGTATAAACAAATATTATGATTAACTAAAATGAGGATCTTTAACTCAAGGTAGTTAGACCCAAATCAAGAGCACCAAGCTCTGAAACCACTTGTAGGTCACCTAGAGGGGGGTGAATAGGTGACTAGCTAATCTAATGATGAATAATGTAGAACTAAAAACTATTTAAGCAAACTAAAACTATTAAGCTAAACACACAAAGTATAATACAAGAGTGTAGCTGAATTTCTGGTGAAGGGTTCTGTACTATCTTCTCAAGATTCCTCTAAATTAAGAGTTGAGGTATCACTATGGCTCTCTTGCTTGAATATAAGTGTGAGCAAACAATCCAAAGTATATATCAATAAGGCACAAGATATATCAAGCATATAAAGATATAAGCAATGTAAGCATGCAAGATATAAACACAAGTGAGAGATAGAGATAAAGCAATCGCAAATACGGGAGATTTATTTCGAGGGTGCTAAGGTTCGAGCACCCTTACTCTACCTACCCGCCTTCAACACTATGAAGGATTTCCACTAAAAATGATCCCACCGGATCACTCGGTGTCGCAACACCTACAACGAGTTCACACTAGAACTCCTTAGACATACTAGTCCCTCTCTTGTTCTCGCAAGAGCAACACACGCAAGCACACTAGCTTACCGAGACCGCACCTCTACACCGAGCTCCTACAAGAACTCGAAACAACACGAACCTGCAAGTTCGCCTCCTCAAATACAAGAATGAACACTTGGTGATCTTTACACTTGGATCACCTAAAAACACTCTCACAACAAAGATCCCTAAAAGGATTGATATAGCAATGGATAACTCAAGTATGTGTGAGAAAACAAGATAGAGTAGTGGAGGAAAAACTCAAGAAATCTCTTTTGAAAACACTCTTGATAAACTCTCCTTTTGATATGGAAATATTTGCTCTAAAACAAGTGGAGAAAACCTCTTAGAGAGAGGAAAAACTAGCTTGAAAACACTCCAAAATTTTGTCTAAAACAGCCCAAAACAACCCCAATATATAGCCCTCAAAAATATAGCCATTGGGGTCAAAGTCAGCAGAAAACTCTGTTGTCGGTCGACCGGCCAACAGTCAAATTTTTGACCGTCGCAACCTGCCAGTCGACTGCCCGGTCAACCGAGCACTGGGCTTGACCTGCCGGTCCACCGGGGCCAGATCCAAAGAGCAAAGCTCTCTGGACGGTCGGCCGTCGACCGGTCCTGGCTAAGCACGTTCTGTGCACATCGGTCGACCGCCCGGTCGACTGACTTCTGGCTCGGTTGACTGGTCAGTCGACCGCCAGACAGCCTGATCCGCAAACTCTTGGGATTGAAAGCTTGGTCAAATAAATCCTTATAAATTCCCATAAATTCACATAAAATCTACAAAATTAGGTTCATTAAAATACTTTGATGTACAAATATGTTTGATTAAAAATCAACACATATTACAAATATTTTAAACTATTTTTGTAAAATAAAAATTTTACCTTAAACAAAAATCTGTATTTTTCAAAAACAATCTCCAAATTGAAAAATGATTTTTTCAAAACTTGTCCAAATATAAAAATAAGATATTTTAAACACTTTTGAAGCTTAGTGTGTATGGATATGATCCACTACACATATAAGATGAAATATCTATGTTTTTGACAATAAGCTCTAAAATAAATTTTGATAAATCCAAAACGATATTTTTCTAAACTCAAAACTATCATATGAAAACACATATACATTTTGTGCGTGTATATGTACTTGAGCAATCCACAACTAATCTATCCTTTACATTTTATCTAAAAAAATAAATCTTAACACTTACAAACACGACACAAGTCTTCTCGAAAATCTTCTCTTGAAAATCTTCTTCTCCTTCTTGACTTGGTCCAAACATTGATTCATGAGCTAGACTCTTCTTGAGTACTTGATGCGATCTTGATGCGCGAGCTCTTGAATCAACACGTGCTAGCTTCAAAACTTGACTTCGAATCTTTTGTTGAAGCTAAACACCTACTAAGATCTTAATCAAATATCTGAGACTAAATAAACACAAGATCATCAATACTATAACTACAAAGTTAATCATCATCAAAACTAGAGCGACGGGTCTTTGGGCCAACGTGATGAGCGTCTATCATGCAATCAAAACAAGTGAAAATTTGAAGCAGATATAGGAGCTGACAATCAAAAGAGGCAACATAAGGTGTATTGTCATCAAAATCAACTTAAGCAACCTAAGCTCCAAATCCATGCCAAGCTAAAAGCATCAAGAACCAAAGCTGTGGTTTTAAGGTAATGACTATAAACACACCCATGAATCGGAAGAACTAGGTTATCTATGAAAATAATGTTTCTACAACTTAGTGTTGCAGATGTTCAGAAAAACCCGGTATATGCCCAGCACAGGCAAAATAGCCTTGGCGCAAACATCCAAAGATAAAACATTTTGCAAATCTGGATTAACTTGTGTAAATTGAAGAGAAAAAAAAGGAGCAAGTATGAATATAAATTTATATTGGCAGAAGGTAATGGTAGCTTCATAATTAACAAGAGAAGAGAAAGAACCTTACCTGCCGTATGAACCGTAAGCTCTTGCTATCTGGTCCAAGGCCACCAACTTGAGTTGTAGAGAGAAAGGCGTGTCCCTTTGTCGGCCTCATATGTGAATCTCTGCGATCAAGCTTGTATGTGTATTTTATTGAGGAGAGAAGACTGTGTCCTAAGTGCCTCCTTACAGACTTGGATGCCAGGTGTGATGGATCAGTTAATTGGCGCCATGTAAGATTGTAAGCCAAATCATGGTTCCTAGTCGAGAGCAAACCAAATGAAACGCCTAAGAGGCGCTCTTTATATGACGAAAATTTCAACCAGTCTTGAGAAAGTAATGATACTCGGGCTGATAAAGGAGTTGGTAATGCCTTGAATCTGGGTAAGGATAGCCCTGCACTTAGTTCTGTTGTCTGGTCCCAGCCATATGACCCAGAAAGGTCCCAAATGTCGGCATAGCCAAAAGGGTTTTTCAACTTAAGTGATCCTTCAAGTGACCAAGTTCTGGCCTGCCAAAAGAACATTAAAATATTATGAACTGTGCAACTAAATATATACCAGATGACATCAACTGTAATAAATGAGCATCAACTGTTTGTAGAACATTTCATCACTGAAATTTATATGCTTCCTTGATCAAATAATAAGATACTCGTGTTTCGTGAAAAAGCTATTGACTATGAAGCAAAACAAGAATACAAGATTCACAAGACATAACGAGAGATTGTCATCCCTCCCATAAGATTTTAAAACATACTAATCAGCGGCAAAAAAAAAAAATCAACAAGAGAATAAATGGTCATTCATCTTTAGCTACATCATAAAAGAAAAGTTCCATACATGAGAATGAATTTAGACAACAGTCATGAAAACCTTGTTGAACAGACAACCGATGTGTGTGTGTGTGTGGGGTAGTATGTGCATGAATGCATGCAGTTCAAAAAAATCCATGCCAAAACCCATCCCCCCAGCCTAGAATCACAATCCCCTTCCTTTGTAGCTCCAGCACAACATGACCCTAGCCTCTCCCACTACCTGTCAACCTTGCATTGGTTTTAGAAGATGCAAGGGCAAAATTTCCAAGAGGGCAAAAGATGTACTCTGATTGATGATGACGGAGGTTAGGTATGAGTGGGAATTAGAGTTGGACATGCTATGCCTTAATTTGAACAAATTGCAGCAGTAGTCTGTAGGTCAAAAAAACCTAGGTGGATGGTTGTACAGTGAATGACATGTGTCCATTGGACCGAGGCTAGGTGGAAGGTGGTGGTGCTGAAAGACATACACGTGCACTTTATAGAAGATAATATATAAAGGAGCTCTTGCTCTCTGGAAGTGCACATCAACATCCTCAAATGAAGAAACCTTATGAAGATTCAAAGCTAATAAGATAAGATAATGTATTTTTAAGCCTTTGACGCTTTTAAGCCACCATTAACGTAATAGCATTAACCTATACTCCTCGCAATATATCTCACAAAGTTCATCTTCTGCGATAACAAGATTTTTTTTAAAAAAACAAAGAAATGCAACCACCCCAGTTGTGCACCCCTTCTAAGATTTTTAACCTCTATCCCATTTTCTCCCCTTATAGTCACCCTTTATCTAACAGAACCCCTTCAGTAGGTAAGAACTAGACAAGATTATAATAGCTTTTAGAATAATAAGACATATTTTTTGCAGATGCTTGAAAAAGCTAAAGCATAAAGGTAAGCAAAGCACTGTAAGCTTTAAAGCTAAATGTGTTGGCTTCAGAAGATTTTTCAGTTTTATAACAAAAAATTATATTGTGTCTCTACAATCATAATATATATACAAAAATACTTTAAAACCTTTCAAGATGATTCAGTACATATCTAATTTGAATAGAAAAAAGAGATGAAAAGGCGGTTAAGAGAAAGTATTCTAAACAATTGAAATTTGTTTGCGATTGATGTGGCTGGTAGTTAAAAAATAGGATAGAAGAGATTTATAATATAAAGACGAAGTATAAAAGGTGACTAACTGAAGTTGAAAATATAAGTGCTAAGAGTCGAGATCCTCATAACACTTGAAGGAAGATGTAAAGTAAGAACACATGTTTCTGAAAGTCATTATGTTGGAACATATACTTCAATGGACAAAGCGCAAAAGTGTAAACTTCACACCAAATAGTGTAAAATTCACATGTGTAGTGGACATTTTTCGGCCTCCCTCGAGATCACAACACGTCTCGTGACAGAGGGTACTTTAGGAAATCGACAACTATTCCATCAAAACAGATCTATGGGAGTCGGTTATGCCCCTAGAATGAAGGATTCAATTACGCCCCCTAGAATGAAGCAATTGGTTATGAATAGATGTAGATTTTCCTGCATGAGATCCCCACAAATCCTGACGGTTGCGAAGATCATGCACATTCAAATCTTGTGGTTACAATCATCCATGATATTTACATTCACTACATCATCTACTAAAGATATAAATATCCCTTCTTTTCCAACAAGAAGGGGGAGGAAAAATGTTACATTTGAGCACTTCTAATCACAACACACTTTGTTACCAGTGTAATTCTTTCTACTTATAGTAAATACTCGCTCCTCTGTGATTTTTCCTGCTTCGGTTTTCACGTAAATCTTCTGTGTTATCTGTGTTCCTGATCTTTGTATGCTCACTCATTTGTTTGTAGGAAAAAAGGTCTTCAAAGATTTTATCCACCACAAAATGGTGCTTTCATTGAGAGCTCTTGAGTAAAACTCAGAGTTCCCTTTCCCTTCGTCAAACACTCCCAAATTTCCTTCCTCAAAAAGCCTCGCAAACGACAATGGTTCATCAGAAAAGATCATCTCACAGGCCGCCGCCTCGATTGTTGTTCCAAAGGCAAGAAGATCGTCAATGAGGGCACAGATCCCACTGATCTCCACCCCTCAAATCCAGATGTAGTTCTCTAACAGATCAACAAGGAGTCCTTATCCCCAACGACCACTCCCAAGCAAGTAGCCAGTGAGCACGAATCTCCGCTGCCCACTGAGGGACAACTCCTCCATGTGTTCACCTGTCTGCAGAAGCGGCTAGATGAGCAAGAATCAGAGGCTATTTGCGAGAGCAAAAAAGTCGCTATGGAGAGAGATGACACTCCTTACCCAAATTGAAATCCTCAAAAGGTCCCAAATGAGGAGCTCCGACGTGGAGGAATCTCATCCTTCACCACTACGTGCGATGGATACTGCCTACACGGGAGACAATCAGAGGTGTCACAGATCCACATCCCCACATCACGAGGATTACTTTGATGAGAGCAAGCCTCCTAAACTCGTGAAGACGCCTCGCATCGAGTATCTCATGGAGACGGTCCGGAAGCTGATCCATGAAGACATGACGCAACCTCGCAGTGGCTCAGGACCCTTCATCCTGCGGATCTCTGATTCTCCTCTTTCGGAGATCACATCCCACTGATTCCTGAAGAAATTCGTGATACCGAGCTTTGTTTGCTACACTGGAGTGACCGACCTCGTTCAGCACCTCCGAGCTTATCAAGTCAAAATGACGATCCACTCCCACGATGACTTCCTCATGTGTCGAGTGTTTTCATCCAGTCTCATGGGTCTGGCTTTGGACTGGTTCTATTTGCTTCCTCCACGATCACTTTGGAGATTCGAGGAGGTTAGTGATGCCTTCTTCAGCCAATACGCTACGCGGCATGAGTCCAAGAAGAATAGCAACCATCTCCTTACGGTCAGGATTAAGTAAGGAGAAACTCTCAAGCGCTATATTAGTCATTTTCAGAGCCAGATGGCCCTAGTTTATAACTGCAATGACGATGTCGCTACGGCTGCCTTCATCGCCGGACTGGAAATTAATCATTCTTTCTACAAACATTTGGTGAAGCATAACATCACTAACATGAAGTACATTCTGTCTCGAGCCCAGAAGTATATACAGCTGGAAGAAGCAATTAGGAATACAACGAACCGCTCCACCAAATATAAAACTGAGGCTTTACACAAGACTCAAGGACATAGCCAGGGGATGACGCCCACGAGCTGGTAAACCCGAACCCCTCGCAGAGCTAACTCTGAGGTTTAAAGACAGACGGTGACTTTATCCCAATGAAGCTTCCTATTGACCAAGTCTTCTGCGCTATCAAGGGCCAGCCCTAGGTGAAGCGCCCGAAGCTAATCCAGCATGATCCAACCCGTCCTGGAGCAGAGAAGTACTCTTCCTATCACGACCGATGGGGGCACCATACTATTCATTGTTGTGCCCTCAAGAAGCATCTTGAAGATCTTGTTCGACAGGGATACCAAAGAGAGTTCATCCTCACTCCCTGAGCAACTTTTGAAGCCGGACAGCGCAAGGATATCCAATACAAGATATTCGACTAAACACAAAAAGATTTGAAGCATATTGTTGAATGTAAGCTATTAATCATCGAATGAAGCTTTCATGTTCTCTCTTTTACTCTAAATGTCACAGGGCATACGCTTTCACCCTCATTCAGCTCTAGATGGATCAACTTATCCCATCACGGACTCGATCTCGCTTGAGATGGCTAACTTGCCCCCTCTCGGACTTGGCCTCATTCAGCTCCAGATAGATCAACTTGCCCATCGCATACTCGATCTCGCTCCAGATGGCTAACTTGTCACATTTCGAACTTGGTCTCATTCAGCTCCGGGTGGATCAACTTACCCTATTGCGGACTCAATCTCGCTCCGGAAGGGTAACCTGCCCCATCCCGTACTTGGTCTCATTCAGTCCCGGATGGATTCTTGCCCTATTGCGGACTCGATCTCGCTCCGGATGGCTAACTTTTTCCACCCAGACTTGATCTCATTCAGCTATGGATGGGCTAACTTGCCCCATCGCGGACTCTATCTCACTCTGGATGGTTAATTTGCTCCGTTCTGGACTTGGTCTCATTCAGCTCTGAATGAATTAACTTGCCCCATCGCGGACTCGATCTAGCTCCGGATGGCTAACCTTTCCCATCCTGGACTTGATCTCATTCAGCTCCGAATGGATTAACTTACCCCATCGCGGACTCGATCACGTGCCGGATGATTAACTTGCCCCGTCGTGAACTCGATATTGCTCCGGATAGACTAAATGATGCTCTGCATGCATAATGTGCATCACTCCGGGACTCAAACTCAATCTCCAGACTTCATACTCTGCTCCACAGAATTTTTATTCCAGGGGCTCCGCCCCCTTCCAATCCCCAACGGTCTGACCGCACAGGTCGACCCACGTAATAACTCTGTGTAAGATAAAGAAATTGTTAAGGCAATTGGGTTCCGCAACATAACATTGTATATTCCAAGTGGGACTAACATGCCCCCATTGTGAACATGCCAAGTTCCATGCCGGCCTGAAGATAGTGAAATCAGGACGAGACCGGAAAAATTATAGTCGGTTTTACTCCGGCTTCTCGTCAACAAGCTCTGGGAAGCAGAAGAAGGGGGCATCTATAGTGGACATTTTTTGGCCTCCCTCGAAATCACAACACGTGTCTCGCTACAGAGGGGTACTTTGAGAAATCGACAACTATTCAATCAAAATAGATCTATAAGAGTCAGTTACGCCCCTAGAATGGAGTCAGTTACCTCATAGAATGAAGCAATTGATTATGGATAGATGTAAATTTTCCTGCATGAGATCCCCAGCAATCCTGCAGTTACGAAGATTCTGCACATTCAAATCTTATGGTTACAACCATCCATGATATTCACATCCACTACATCACCTATCAAAGATATAAATATCCCTTTTTTCAACAAAAAAGGGAGAAAAAGTGTAACCCTTGAGCACTTGTAATCACAGCACGCTCTGTTACCACTGTAATTCTTTTTACTTATAGTGAACTCTCGCTCCTATGTGATTTTTTCGGCTTCAGATTTTTCATGTAAATCCTCTGTGTTCTCTGTGGTTCTAATCTTTGCATGCTCACTCAATTGTTTGTGGGGAAAAAAGTCTTCCGAGATTTTATCCACCACTACATGATATAGCCTAACTTTCATAGATTAAAACTTTACCACATAAGCTACATAGTGCATTGTCACTATGCTTTGGAGCATAACTAAAGGAAGCTTCGCAGTGAGCTGTCTAAAGCATTGCTTTATGCTCTTAGCTCTACGTTGTAAGTTTTTGTTTAATGAAAGCAGTACCTGATCATAATCAATAATTTAGAAGATACTTGGAACATTGACACAATACAATGTTAATAAGTAGAGTCCTCTCCTGCTAACCCTTTGCAACACTAGTTAGCATGGGGATGAAACTCTTCTGCTAAACGAGAAACTATATGGTTCCAATTTTATATCATTATACATAATAAAAAAAAGATATCTCCTTGTACAATTCACTTAAATTGATCCCTGATGCGGAGGTCATAGTTTTAGCACAAGGTCAGACAACAGTACATACACTCAAATTATAGCAGTCTCCTTAATGTCAGACCTATATTTCACCATTAACACACCCTAGCTTAAGGGAATCCATCCAACCTTGACAAAAGCTTAAGAATAGAATCATTCTAAACTGTCAATCTCAATCACAATAAAGTTAATCCTTGTAAATAATAATCCAAATGCAATCAAGAAACTCCCCCAAACTAACTCAAATCTTTTTTGGAAGGAAACTACAGTACGAACTAAACTTCCAATAATTAGAAAACCTGATACCAACTATTTTGCATGCGAAACCGAAATTGTATTCTAAAATAAAGATATAAAAAATTACAGAAAACTCCCTGCCATCAGGCTTGGTGCAAAAAATAAGTACCCCTCAACCAAAAAAACAAAAGAAAAGAAAAGAAAAACCTTGAGGTGCCACATTGGACTACAGCATCCAAATGCTTAAATTTCCCTTGTGTTCTTTTTTTTAAATGATCTACTCATGTTTCATTCATCAACTATTCTACAGTGTTCCTAATGCTGGGACAACAATATTGATCAAGTGGTTGACTTATGTGATTCAACTAGTGTCTACCATTTATTAAACACCAGAGCGAGGACTTCCAACGAGTAGACCATCTTAACACTAGTGAAAGCATGAATACAGAGTTTCCTATGGTCTCTCCTTCAAAGTAGCTAGGAATAAATAATTCCTCAGTTCATTTGAATTAATATTTACCAGACACCTCCGTACAGTGTATCCATCTATTCACTTTCGGGGTCGTGACACTATACTCTCCAGGATTCCAAATTAGGAATGACTGATCTATCTCGACTCATATCTCCAGTCGGCCCAGGAGATTTGGCAACTTGGTTCAGGCATGAGACTAGCTTTTCTAAGGCTTGGCCTACATGCCTATCCAGTTCTGATTTAAAATAATCCTCCTCCATCCTCAAACAACCACCTTCCATGGTCTACTTTGAAAAGAATGGCTCCATAGAACTACGCCTCCGTGATTTGGCACCTCAGCATCCTTCGGTATTACTGGTTATTAGAAACCAACACAAGCTTACACTTGAATTCACTGAGGATGACAGGACTGCGCATAGAGGGTAGACCTTACCAACATATTTATTGACAACAGCTGAAATGTATTCACTATTCAGCCACAGTATGCCAAACCAGAGCACAGGGCTACGGAAAAACTAAGGATAGCTGTGGGAGAACTTTTCAGAAGAATTCCTATCACTACCGACAAGATGTCAAATTCAAAAGATTTACTGAAGCAATTTCAAAATACGCATGCAAAAGTGACTCGTGCTATTAATGAAATATTGAGTGTAACCGTCTCCTTGATACATTACCAATTACTAAAGCTAGATCCTTTCCTAGAACTTTAGAAAATGGCAGATTCAAACTCAGTGGGTAGCTTGCAGACTATGATCTGTGAACACAAACAGGGATACGAGTGTCATATAGCTGTAGCAATTGCGCGCATGTTGTTAGTCTTGTGACTATATAATATTTAATGTATATGTTTTATGTCAAAAATCTCAAAGCATGAACTAATGATGCTTTAACATAATTCCTTAAAATAGTCACACTGATTTTATGCATAAGTTTCGGGAAACAAGCTAGACAGGTTGATTAGTGTATGGCACAACTGGACACATCCATCGTGTCCAACATGGATGGACTCAGCAAATTGCACTAGGGAAAATACACTACTTATCATGTAATGTTTTAGGGATTGACGCTTAATGAAGAAGGTCAAAAATCTTCTTATTGTCAAGAGAGAAGAAGCTTTGACCTCCCCCACCGAAGGGTCCTCGAAAGTAACTCATGCTATTAATGAAATATTTAGTGCAATTCTCTCACTGCCACATAACCAATTACTGGATCCGGATCATTTCCAATAACCTTACAAGAAGATGGCAGATTCAAACTCAATGGGTAGCTTGTAGAACTATGATTTGTGGACACTGACAGGGATATGAGTGTTTTATGGCTGTAGCAGTTGTGGGCATGTTGTGACTATATATATTTGTTAGTTTATCTATGGTTATGTTTACGTAGAAAATCTTAAGGCATAAACTAATGATGCTTTACTACAAATCCTTAAAAAAAGAAAGTTTATCATACTCAATATATGCATATGTTTCAGGAAAACAAGCTAGACAGGATGATTAGTGCATGACACTGTCACAAGTGGACACATCCATTGTGTGACTGTTTGGACACACTAAATTGCACTAGGAGAAATATCCTACATATCACGTAATGTTTTAGGGATTGTTCCTTTAAGAAGGTTAAAAATCCTCTTATTCTCTGAGAGAGAAGAAGCTTTGACCTATCCCGCCAATGGATCCCCAGTACAGATTTTTCTCAGTCCTTCACAAGGAAATCAGAAACATGGAGAAACTAAGCTAAAGTCCGCTGAATCTCGCCAGAATCTGTCTGAAACAGTAAACATTATGAGAATATCAAAACTGAGCCAAAGTCCACTGATGTAGCCGGAATTTATCCTAAACAGTAAATGTACATGAGATATTCAATATATATCTGCCATCTTGTTCCGCAAGGGAGAACCAATTCCACTTGTAATGTCAAATGGAGAAAAGCACTTGACACAGTTTGAAAACAAGATCCATCCTTTTCCAACCTCAATACCCCAAATTTGGAGCTTATGGATATAAAGTTGCAAACATTTAGCTAAATTTGATATATAACCCCACAAATATGAGACGCTTTGGGGTTGGGAGATTTTGCCCCCCACCCTGCTTCTTGTGGGTGGAGGGGGAGGGCTAATACCAAAATAGTCAAATCAATATCAAATGAACTTAATATTCATGGCCCTTAGCATTTAAATGAAATTCTATGAAATAAAGATATTATTCATGAAAGCTAAACATTAGATAAAATTTAAATTTATAAAGAACTTAAGCAATAGGATGCTATTCTGTCATACATTTTCTCATTCCATTGCACAATTTAATTAGAACTCCAGTTAGGAAAAATAAAGATAAAAAGCAATTGAATGATGCCTTCTGCAGAACTCGATTTGACACATGTCTTATACTAATCCTACTTTGAAATCTGTAAGACCTCATCATAAGCAACAAAAAAGGTCCATACAAGAGCTAATGCTTTAATTAGAATCGATAACCCAAATGTCCTTCCAATCCGCAAATTAACCAGAATTCTGCTTTCAATACTAATCATCAATTTTTATCATAATTGCTTCATTCACCTTCCCTCCCTCAAATACACTCCACAAATTAAGATTCAAGCACCTCAATAATGATTTCTTATACTAATTATTATCATAATTTCTTGAACCAATCTCCCTCCCTCCATCTAATATATCATAATTTTTTAGTTGTGTGATTCTTTCTTACATAAATGTCTAATAATTGTGATGCTTCCAATCCTTTACTCTCTCCTAATAATAAATTAATTATGTGATTTTTTTTTCTCATCTGTTTCTCAGCCTGGTCCATAAGTTAACCAAAAGAAAGTTCAATATTCCATATAAAATCAAGATATAGTAGTATACAAAAGCAAAGTCAGTAACTCAGCTATCATCATAAACATTGATTTAGTGAAAAGAGTATTCAATGTTCCGTTCCAATTATACAACAACAACAGAAACAACTAAGCCATTTGTCCCAAGTATTTGGGGTAGGCTACATGAACCAAAAGAGAATTACGTCAGATCGGGCACATCGATAAGCTTTCTCCACTCATTCATATCGAGCAATATGCCTTCACTAAGACATTTAGCCTCTATATCTCGTCGTATTACCTCCATCCATGTTTTCTTCGGTCTCTCCTGCGCTCTTTTAACTTACCCTAAATTGATACGCTCTACTCGCCGGACTGGCGCATCTGTAGGTCTACGTCGCACATGACCAAACCATCGTACGCGGTTTTCTCTCATCTTCTCTTTTATAGAGGCTACACCTATTTTAGTACGAATATCCTCATTTCTCACCTAATCTCTTCGCGTATTACCACACATCCAACGAAGCATGCGCATCTCTACTACACTCATCTTATGGGCATAATGTCTCTTTATAGCCCAACATTCTGTACCATATAACAAAGCTAGCCTAATAGAAGTCCGATAAAACTTTTCCTTCAACCATAACGGAATGTTACGATCACATAAAACTCCTGTTATTACGTTCCTTCATTTCCACCAGCCAGCTTGGATCCTATGGTTGATATCACTATCAATCCCCCCATCCTTTTGAATAATAGAACACAAGTACTTAAAATGACTGCTCATCAGAATTTCTTGCCCATCTAATCTCACAATACTATAATCTCAGATTTCCTATTTACTGAATTTACACTCCATATACTCTGTTTTGACCCTACTTAATCTAAAACCTCAAGATTCTAGAGTTTGCCTCCATAACTCCAATTTGACATTTACTCCAGCTCTCGTCTCATCGACTAGGACAATATCATCAGCAAATAGCATACACCACGGTATCTCATCCTGAATAGCTCTAGTAAGCTCATCCATCACTATGGCAAATAAGAATGGACTCAATGCAGATCCTTGATGCAATCTAATTGTGATAGACAAATCACTTGTTATGCCTCCACAAGTTCTGACATAGAGTTCTTGATATAGGGAAATTTTCCTTATAGAGTTCTTGATATAGGGCAATATTGTTGGCCCAAAGGCCCATCACTCTAGTTTTGATGATGATCAACTCATGTAGTTATAGTACTAATGATCTTGTGTTTATTTAGTCTCAGATTTGTGATCAAGATCTTAGTAGGTGTGTAGCTTCAACAAAGGATTTAAAGTCAAGTTTTGGAGCTAGCACGGTTTGATTCAAGAGCTTGTGCATCAAGACTACATCAAGTACTCAAGAGGAGTCGAGCTCGTTGGATTAAGTTTGGACCAAGTCAAGAAGATGAGAAGACTTCAAGTGAAGACCTTCAAGATCAAAACTTGTGTCTAGATTTGTTTTTATAAAATTTTGTTTTTAGATAAAATGTAAAGGATAGAATAGTTGGTGGATTGCTCAAGTATACCATATACACACACAATCTTGATTTAGATAAGTTTTTCATAAAAGAATTTTTATTTTGAAAAAATACAAAAGAGTTTTCTTTTTGAAAAATACCGGTTTGGTTTTGGACTTCATATATATACATATCTTTAACCAAAACCATGTTTAGTGCTTAATGTCAAAAACATAGATATTTCACCATATATGTGTAGTGGATCATATCCATACACACCATGCTTTAAAAGAGTTTAAAATATCTTGTTTTTGTATTTGGAGAAGTTTTGAAAAAATCAATTTTGGAAAAATACAGTTTTCGTTTTAAGCCCAAATTTCCAAGTTACAAAAATAGTTCAAATTGTTTGTAACATGTCTTGATTTTGTTCAAGCATGTTTGATTATCAAAGTATAATGTTAAAACTATTTTTGTAGATTTTTCATGATTTTATGGGATTTTATTTTAGCCAAAATGACCAAACTTTTTATCCCAGAATTTTCTGTACTGGCTTCTGCCGGTCGACCGGACCGGTCGACCGGGCTTGAAGTCGGTCGACCGACGTCTGTGACAGTGCTGGAGGGCCGGTCGACCGACCCGGTCGACCGCAGAGAGCTTCTGCTCTCTGGAAAGCCCCGGTCGACCGGCAGAAAGCTCTGCTCTCTGTTCCAGTGCCACGGTCGACCGGCCGGTCGACCGCTGGCTCAACGGTCAGAATTCTGACCGTTGGCCGGTCGACCGGGCGGTCGACCGACAGGCCAATCTGGCTCCCAACGGCTAGTTTTTCTAGCCCTATAAATTGGGGTTTTTTGGGGCTGTTTTCTACAAGATTTTTGGAGAACTTTTACACCAGTTTTTCCAACTCCATTAAGAAATTTTCTCCACTTATTTGAGAGCAAATATTTCCAATCAAAAGGGGAGTTTATCTAGAGAGTTTTAAAAGTGATTTTCTTGAGTTTTCCTCCACCACTTCCATCCTTATTTTCTCACACACACTTGAGTCATCCATTGCTATATCTACCTATAGGGATATTTGTTGTGAGAGGATTTTAGGTGATCAAAGTATTGTGATCACCAAAGTTCCATTCTTTACTTTGAGGAGGCGGACGTGTGTGTTCGCCGTGTTTCGAGTTCGTGTGTGAACTCGGTGTTTGAGGTGCGGCCTCGGCGAGCTAGTGGGCTTAGGTGTTGCGGCACCGAGTGATCCGGTGGGATCGGTTTATAGTGCAAATCCTTCAAGTGTGAAGGTGGGGACATAGAGCAAGTGTGCTCGAACCTCGAAACAAATCTCCCGTGTTTGCGATTGCTCACTCTCTATCTCTTACTCTTGTCTTTATATCTTGCATGCTATTATTGTCTTTATCTTTATATGCTTGATATATTGTGTGTTTAATTGTATATGCTTGGGGATTGTTTGCTAACACTTGTATTCAACCAAGAGAGCCAACGCGGCACCTCAACACTTATTTAGAGGAATCTTGAGGAGTTAGTCCAGAGCCCTTCACGGGGAATTCGCTACACTCTTGTGTTATACGTGATGTTTAGTGTAATAAGTTTTAATTTGCATTAAATAATTTTTAATTCCGCATTTAGTGACCATAAGATTAGCCATCACCTATTCACCCCCCTCTAGGTGATTTACATTTGGTATCAGAGCATTTACAAATATATATGACCAATCTATAGCAATAATCAACTGAGTAGCTACGAATTCATAAACTACTAATCTAGAGGAAAGATAGTAGTCGAAAACAATTAAAAGATAAGAGTGATTTTCCAGTAAGTGGTATTGTATATGTTTAGGAAGATATAACAAAGATAAAAGAATTTCATGTTATATGCAGTAAAATCAGCGCATAATTAGGATAGGAATCACATCATGGTTCCCAGAATCATGTCAAGGGAAGACAGAAGCACAAAAACTTTGGAAAGAAAAATAAAAGGATTTATTGATTCTCATAAGCATAAGGAAAAGACCATAAAGGTCTTATTATAGCCGCAATTTGATAGAGGACTTGGGAATTAGTAAATAATTGAAGAACAGGTTATATAAATTCACTCATCAAGATCCAAACTCGATTTAAAATAGTTTCAATTTATCATTTTCCTAAATAAATATCCTAATGAAAGGTACTGAAACTATCACCCAAATCGTCCTTATTTAGCAAATAATCTTCAAAAAATGATACACTCTCTTCACGAGATTAGCCATAAGTTCATGAATGAACTCTGATATGCAAGACTCAAAAGAAATAGAAAACGTCAAATCAAACCGAACGAAGGAATGTTTCTCTCGTGACTCCTTCACGAGTGTTGTCCGTCCGTCTGTCCCCTCCCCTACCTCCATCCCCCTCCCCTCTCTCTCTGCCTCTCCCCACTCCCTCTGTCCCCTCTCCGACTCCCCTCCTCCCCTGTCCCCTCTTCCTCCCCCCTCTTCCACCCTCCTCTCCTTTCCCCCATCCTCTCTCTCCCCCCCCCCTTCCACCCTCCTCTCTTCCTCTCAACCTACCGCCGTCGGTCGGTTTCCCACCGCCCGACAGACGGTGGTATACTAGTTTTATTCCCTTCGTGATGGTGAAGAAATCTGATGGCCCTTAGTTTTAGTTTCTAACTCTGATATGCTCACCATTTCTTAGAATTTATAATGATCTGTTGCATAATCCTGGCCCAAAGACTCACTAAAATTTAAAAATCACATAAACATTCTATCTAAAGCAGTAAAACCAATTAACAAGTTCCTTTCTACAATCCACAAATCGCACATTGGATCAAGTATTTGCATTGCACCTTCTTCCAATCTCAATAAACATATTTCCATTAATAATCCTCAATATACCCAAAATCTAAAACACAATCACCATGACTAATTAACCAAAGCCACAATGTAACTCAAAAAATCAATGTAATCAACATTTAGTCTCACATACCCTTCCCCTATATTGAACAGAAGCCGCAAGTAAAGATACACATTATATCCTTCAACAAACTAGCAAACTTAGCATCCAACAATTACCAAACAATCACAAGATGCTTACTCACTGACTTCTCGTAGTATTTACCAAACTTTTAATCATAACCTTGTTAATTCCTTCACATTATTGCATGATTTTTTTTCTCACCGACTTCTTATTCTGCTGTAAAATCATCACTACTCTTCACTTGGCCAGTACAGTATCTTGTGTTCAAATTCTAATTGAGAGTGAGAAATACAAGAACCACCAAATATACCATGCAGCGAAACAAACACACAAAGCTAAGTTAGAACGCAATTGCATTGCACTTCTTCAATTTCAACAACCTCTATATATAAACCAAATCAGTAAAAGTACCCCAAAAAAGAATTGCATTCATTAACTAATCATAAGAATCAAATCAAAATCAAAACCCTTACCTGCGGTTTCGAGAAGATCC
Organism: Agave tequilana; assembly: GCA_038442645.1. Lineage (NCBI taxonomy): Eukaryota > Viridiplantae > Streptophyta > Magnoliopsida > Asparagales > Asparagaceae > Agave > Agave tequilana. The sequence goes on along the minus strand of JAVJIF010012078.1, from coordinate 48,630 downwards.
CAATGTCCCCCGTGAGCGGGTTCTTGGGCTCTAACACCTCAATCACTACATTGGCCGTCCCGGGGACCTCAGGCGGCCCGGCGTCGAGCGTGATGGAGACGGAATCGAAGATGTTGAGCCTCTGCAGCCGGACATTGGCGACGCTCGCGGCCTCAGCAGCTCCTGCATCGTCATCGCCGATCGGAACGCCTCAAGGACCTCGGCCTCGATCACCGACTCCTTGGTCCTCTGGCTGCCCTTGATGATCACGTCGTGGACCCGGATCCGAACGGGGCGGCGGAAAAGCGTCTGAAGCTTCTCTCTCTGGGACGCTGGGGTGTCTTCCTCTTCCTCGTCGTCCTCGTCTTCCTCGTCGTCGAGGTCTTCTTCCTCGTCTTCGAGGTCCTGAGATTCATTGCCGTCGGCAACGCCGTTGCCGTTCTCTTCGGGCTCTACTTCGTCTTCTGGGATGCTGGGTTTAGGGTTTTGGTCTTTGGGAGTATCGATCGCCATGGTTGAGTGAGGGAGGACTTCAGTTGAGGTTTTTTTTTTTTTTTTTTTTTGCTGCCTGAGGGAAGAGAGAATGGTGATCGATACTCCCAAATCAATCTGAACCGAACCGGGTCTGGCCCAGAGTTCAGAAGTTCAGCTTGAACCGGGTCCCTGAACATTAAAATTTTGTTCCCAGTGTTTTCTTTGTTTTTTTCCCCTTTTTCTCTCCCTCTTGTTCTTTCTTTTAAAAGGGTTTTTAGTATGCATCCCCTTCACATTTTAAGAAATGATATATCTCCGCCTGTCTTTTGCAATTTTATTGTCTGACCTTATATCTTGTGTCAATTCGCAATTAGATTCTTCAACCATTTGGCTAGTGACAATTAAGTTAATGATGAATTCTAACAAATTGATGCATTGTAAAATTTTTGTTCTTTATTATAAAAGTTAGTTAGTTATATATAACTATAAATAATAATTATTTACAATTAACTACTTTTAGTAATATTCATTTTTGTAGTATTACTTGCTAATGTTATTGAACAGCTTTATTCAGTTGTAAATGTTTAAGAACCAGTTCAAAAATAAATAACTAGTGCACATATTATTTTACTAATTAATAAATAATTATTAATTAGATTATTATTATTAAATAAATGTTATATTTACTACTGGCTATTTCTATATATTAAGAATTATAACTTTTTTATGGAATATAGGTCGTAAACTGGTGGAATTTGAATTCCATACATCTTACCATTGCAAAGGGATTTTTTGTTTTAATTATTATTAAATATTCTTTGCTTACCACTATTTATTGTTATCAATAGATAATAAATAGTTAATTCCTTAAAAATAAATGCTTAATATCATTGAATAATATTTAATATCTAATAGTAATAAAATATATTACTTTTATTACTAAATATTGCTATTGATTATTTTTAATCATATTATTTGCTAATACCATTAAACCGTAAGTAAACAACAATAGTTTAAAAAGTAAGTAAATTAAGGTGTCATGTCATGAAATATTCTAGGAATTGTTTCAGCTTTAAGTTCTGTTTCAATACCAATTATTTCCCAATATTCCACTTAGAAATATATAAAATTCTAAAATATAATCCATTGAAAGAATTATTCCAGTCCAAGTAAGAGTTCCAATTGACTAACATGATCTAAACGAGTATAGTGTTATTTTACACCCAATACTATTTGAGTTTTGTTCTTTTAGTGTGTGTGTGTGTGTGTTTTTTTTTTTTTTTTTTGGGAGTGTAGTGATTAAAATTTGACCCGCACTAAGGTGATGACACGTGTCCAAGCTATTGAAGGGCTCCCCTGAGACATCCACATTCTCAGAGTTCATCCTGAAGCCTCCACCATATCCGGCCTTCCTGGAGCCGTCCTCCATCCTGAAGACATTTCCGACTTGGAAATACAATCCAACATTCTAGGACCTTTACCACTCTGAAGTCTTCCACAGTCCAAAGTCTCTAACTCTATGAAACTTCCGACAGCAGCTCGCCAAAATCTCTACCTTCTGTTACGCACCTCTATTCTCCCCCACATTGAAAATGTCTAACGCCTCTACATAAGCATAAGTGGTTATACATGGCGACAATATGCGATTCTGACCAATCAGAGAGGTGATCGCGGTCATTACGAGACATCCAGCACGTGCAAATCGTGCAGTTACAACAACCTATCAATTCTGCATCCACAAGAGCATCCATTTTAGGTATATATTATTCTTCTTCTCCAAGGGGAAAAAGGGGGCTCCTGAAATTGCCGAAGTACCATTACCTTTCTGCCAATTTCTTTCCACCATTCATCAATTCAACTACTGATTTTCACACCCAAGGGTCTTAGGTCGGCGTCACATTGGTGCTCCTGACCTGAAAGATATCTTCCTTCTCTGTGTATTCTTAATGGTCCGAATGGGAGCGTCCATCTGCTTTGTGGAGGATTCTGATCCACGAATTTTTATCCACCACAAACTAGTACTTTCATTAAGATCTTGAGTTTACAATCGAGACTTTCCTCCCAACCAAAACCATTCTCAAAAAACCTCGTCTCTATCGTTAATGACCCCAAAGAAGCAAACGATCGCCCATAATGGCGCTCTATCAAAGGACAAGGCCAATAGCACCACCGAGGGCACGGTCCCCACACCCGCTGTTAAGCAACAGTACATCGCAGAAGACGTTGGCTCCTCCTCATCTCAGGGGGCAGCCGTTAGCACTCGACACCACCACTGTATGAGGACCAGATCCTTCAGATGCTCGCTGACATAAAGGAGCAGATGGAAGAACAACAAAGCCCAGTCAGATTACAATCGGAAGCAAGTGGCCTTCGACTGCGAAAATGCCATTCGCGAACAGTACGTGCTGAAGTAACTCAACGACCAACTCCAGGCTTAAGTCACTGCCCTCCAAGGCATCCATGCACAAACGCAATCGGAGGACAAACCCATAATGTGGGAAACGCAGGTGATGGGCCCATCATGAATCTTAGGCGGCCCAGACTGACGTCTCTCCTGCGCGAAGATGACTCTGACAACGAAGCTGATTCTCCTCGTTTTCGGACAAGGGTTCAACATGACCAAACTTGGAGGAAGATCGAGAAGTTCCCCAACATCAGAAACCACGATAAGGCAGATCTAGGAGGCGAAGCTACAGTTTCGTAGCAGATTGACACAGGAAACTGTCTAAGTCTCTTACTCCCCTCTCTCAGAAGAGATCCTGGAGTGCGAGTTCTCGAACAAGTTCTCAATTCAGACTTTTAACTACGACCCCAGAACCAGCGACTCGGTCCAACACATCAGGCACTTCTGAGACAACAAGGTGGTCTACTTCCGCAACGACGCCCTCATATGTCTAACCTTTTCATCCAGCCTGAAATATACGGCCTCAAACTGATATTACTCTCTGCCATCACATTTTCTCCGCGACTTCGAGGAGGTAAATGATGTGTTCCTCACTTAGTATGCCTCTTACCGAGAGGCCAAGAAGAAACAACCATCACCTTCTCACTGTTAAAATAAGGTAGGGGGACAACCTTAAGTCGTACATTAGTTACTTCTAGAGCTAGTTGGCTAGAGTTTTCAACTGCGGAGAGGATGTCTCTGCAATCACGTCCATCAGCGGGATGCAGGTTTCTCACCCCTATATAAACATCTGCTGAAGCATGACGTCACTCAGATGAGTAAAGTCCTGTCTCAGGCCCAGCCTTACATCCAGTTGGAGGAAGCAACAAAGAGCTCCACCAACCACTCTAGCAAACACGACGACGACGGAGAAAGTCGAAGTCACGGTACAAAGTTGCAACCAATGCCAGGAACCCTAAATAAAGGCAATCTACTACAAATGACAAGCGTTCCCGATCCTCTTGCCAAATCCGTTCCAAGCCTTTAAGATGGAGGATAACTAAATTCCGTTGCGCTCCCCATCAACGAACTCTTTAACACCATCAAGGACCAGCCGTAGGTAAAATGCCCGATATAGATCCAATACAACCCCGCACTCTCTGGAGCGGAAGAGTACTGTTCCTTCCATGATAGTAAGGGACACAAATAATCCACTGTAAGAGCCTCTGGAGATACTTGAAAGAGCTTGGCCATGAAGATTTCCTCAAAGAATATATACTTACCCGCAGGGCAACCTCGACACAAGACAACTGAATGCTTCACCTCCTACCCAACCACAGCGTATAGTCACTCAGTTCAAAATCAATGAGTGATCTGATCCCTCCAACAAAGACAGGAGAGTACCTCTGTCAATAATACCCCCTGTACTCCATTCAAAGTCCATGTATTTTCATTTTGATCATGAAATAAAAATTACAAGTTTTGCTCCTACTATTTCAGCTTACTTTGTTGCTGGGATTCTCCTACTTGAAGTCCAATGCTTGTGTGTTCCATTGATGGTATTCCTCCTATTCGAAGATGGCAACACAAGCACTCGCCTATGAGGCCCCTCTTAATTAGTGCACGGGTAGTCGAAACCCTCGGCTGTGGGTTCCACCCTAGCTCGGAGTCCCTACTCTACTACTGAGATTTCTCTCATTCAGAGCCCCTAATGTTTGCATGTTCCGATGATGGGTGTTACCTCCACTCAGAAACACAAACATCAGCTTACAGGCTCCCCTCATCTGACCCACAGGCAAATAAACCTCTGGCAGTTTCTCTCTGCCAGTGCCACTCCGCTGATGGGATTCCTTTCACTCGGAGTCCCAGATTGCCACTCCGCTGATGGGATTCCCTTCACTCGGAGTCCCAGATCGCCACTCCGCTGATGGGTTCCACCCACACTTGGAGACCACGAGTCCAATCCGCTAATGGGTTCCACCCCGACTCTAAGACGATGAGTCCAATCCACTGATGGGATTTTCCCCACTCGGAGATCGCGAACCCAATCCAATGATGAGTTTCACCCCACTCGGAATCTAGAGTTCGCCCGCTCCACTGAAGGGATTTCCTCACTCTGAGGCGTCAACACGAATTCGCCTACGGGCACCCTGTCGGCTAGCCTACGGGCAGTCAGGCACACTCCGCTGATGGGATTTTCCTACTCGGAGACCAATATGTTCCTATTATCTAGCCTAGGGCGATGTTCGCCTGCTGTGTGAGGAATCAACCTTGATTAGAGGCATCAACGCGAACCCGCCAACCAACAGGTTCTATCATCTAGCCTATGGGTAGATATCCCACCATCCAACCAATGTTTGCCAGCTCTGAAAGAGGGAATTCCCTGACTCGAAGACATCAACGCCAATCCAAGTCCTCCGGAGAGGTATGATTGTTCCTAAAACAACATAATCGACACAATCCAGGCAAGAGCCAAACATAATCGTTTTTCATTCAAAAAATATTTCTATTATATGTCCATTACATTCGATAATATGGTACAAAATTCATTACATCTCTTTGTTTACATTTTTGAAAAAATATACAGCAGATTTAGATCCAGACGCTCCGGTCCTGCCATCATAAACAGACCCCCAGTGCTGAACAATAGAGATTTGTTCATCGAAGGTTGTCTCCCAGAAGCAATCGTACATCTTCATTCATGCCATGACTCATGAACAAGCAATTCTATGCCCCCTTCTCTGTGTCTCTTTAAGATAGAAAAATGAGGACTTCTAAGAAGCCCTTAGGAGGCACGACAACGTCCACAACACTAGACTGACTCCGACAAGATAGGCAAGATGGTGATAGAATCACAATTCTGTCAGAGTCTGACAGGAGAAGTACCACTACCGACTAGGAGAAGCTTCCGAACTATAGGGCGAGGATCGGAGAGGATCAAGTGAAGGGGTTGAGATACCCTTTCAACCTGAAACACCTTCTCCTTTCCTCCCCATATCCACCAGGGAGGTAACATTCCACTAGGAGGAAATACAACATCTTTTGGAGTGCGTGAGCTAATAGCCCTGACCATCCTACCCTATCATCACCAACGATGGCGCGCTGTTATGCTTTCTAATCCACGTAGCAACGCTTTTACGCTCACTAAGCCAATGCACCAGCCAAACTCCCTAGAAGAGAGACCCTGATCACCACTTTCTCATCCTCTTTCTCCCTCTCCTTTTCTTTCCTCCATCTGATGAAGAGAAAGGAGGAGAGCATGGTGGCCAACAAGGAAAGAAGATGTAATGATTTTGAAGGAAGGGTGTCTGAAGAAGATAGGGAAAATGATTTTCTCCCATAGGTTTCTCCCTATATATAGATAGACAAGAAGTCACACCGCCTTCAATCCAAATTACCAATCCCTGAAAAATCAGCCCACATTCAGAGATTTTCGTTAATAGAAAAGGCAGAAGATTAACCGTCACCGTCAAACCACAAAACCCTATAATCTCAGTCATAATGATACCAGAATTCGAAGAGATACAAAATGCGGCTTTTGAGGGATCTAGTTGACCAATGTGACAATTGACAGCCAGTCGTACAATCTCTAATTAACTCCAGAAGATCCACCATGATCGGAAGAGATTCGTCGTTTGCCCCTCTGCCCGCAAGCCCCAAAATAAGCTTTAAGGCATTGAGAGTCCCTTCAATCAACCTTTCTCCCCAGACTTCTCTTTCGCAGGCTCAGGCAAGTGGGAAAGCGGGGGATATATGTAGTGGTCAAAATTTGACCCATCTTAGATGATGGTACGTGTCCAAGCTACCGAGGGGTTCCCTCGAGGCATCCACAACTCTCAGAGTTTAGCTCGAAGTCTCTGCCACATCTGGCCTTCCCGGAGCTGTCCTCCATCCGGAAGATATTTTTGACCTAAAACTGCATTCTGCCATACCACTCTGAAGCCTTTGTAGGTTGTCTCAAAATCATTAAGGACAAGTCATCAGACGAGAATTTCACTTCAACACGTTTCAACTAAAATGCGGACCTCGTGTCCAAAAAGAAATATGGACGTCAGACACGGGTCTGAGCAACCCCGCATCTCACACGGGTTTGAGAAACCCTGTGTTCTCACTTCCAACGTGAGTTTGAGTAACTCAGCATCCTATTTCAAGCGCAGGTCTGAGCAACTCTGTGTCCCACTTCAAATGCGGGCTTGAGTAACTCCGCATCCCACTTCCAACTCAGATCTGAGCAAATCCGCGTCCTATTTCAAGCACAGGACTGAGTAACTCTGTGCTCCACTTCAAAACGGGGTCTAAGAAACTCCATATTCTGACTTAGACGTCCGTGTCTACACAAACGCGAGGTCCGCGCCCACCATGAGACCCGTGTTTCTATTATAACTGACTTCGATTACTGGGTCAATTAACTCTCCACGTAATGTGATAGTGAATCCGTATTATGAAGGGATTTCAGGGGATAATAATAGCCCTATGACTCCCTAAAATAGCCTGAGGAGTTATGAAGAAGAGGAGGGGAGGAAGAAGGCAGAGAAGAGAAAGAGAAACTTTTGAAGATTGAGAGTGAGAATTCTCAAGTTAAAAGTTTCTTGCTTTCTTCTTGCTTTTTCAAAGATCTAGAGAGAGAGAGAAAGAGAAATCAGTAGACTCTAAACACTCAGTGTGTTAAAAACAGAGCTCCCTTCTGATTGATTTTTAAGAGCAACTCAAAGAAAAGCTTGTCATTTGGCTAGTCAACAGAGAACAATAATCACTCTCCATCGTCACACGAAGAATCCAGCCTTAAATAAAGAGGAGAACCAGTTATTTTTTCCTCTTTTATAATCGAAATTATTCCATTGTAATATTTCATCCAGCCAAAGAAATTTTACTTCACGCTATTTTCTGACCAAACAAAAGATGGTGACTCAGATGGGGATTTCTTTATATATTGACGAGAATGCCGTGGCATAAGCTGATATCCAGCTTCTTGGGAAAACGGTGGAATCCCTCATCGTTGAATTCGATCAAAAGAGATTTGAGGAATTCCTTTCCTCAGGCTCCGCCAGCCCCAATGCAATCTACAGTACCGCAAAGACTCTTCTGAGACTCACTCTCGAATCTCTTCGGAGATTTCTCCCAAAATGGTCTACACTTCTGCTCACAGCGCAAGCAGTGCCACTTCTAATGAGGTTTTGAAAACCTCTCATGCAGCTCATGTAGTCCGCGTTAACGTCTCTCAGGAGACCCACAGGACTAAGGCGTCGGTACACGATCATAGCGATGGTGAAGATCAATTTCGCCATCATTCTCCTCTCCAAACTCTGCAATTCCAGGTTGTCGAGGGTTCCCCACAACCCTATTGATTCAACCGATGCTGAATGTCGATGAAGGCGTCATGCTCATCGACAACAGATTAAAAATTTTGCAGAAGTAATCTGTTTTGCAAATTCAGAACACGAGGTTCATACCCGTATTTATTTCAAGCAACGCGAGAATCGCGCTTCTGTTCCAGAATGTGAGTCCCGCGTTCTTCAACAATGTGAGGTTCACGTCAAATACAAGATTCGCATTCTACCTATTCCAAAACGTGAGACCCACATTCAGCTTGCTCAGAACATGACTCCCGCGTTTCTAATTCTAAATGCGAGACTCGCGTTCTGAGGCAAACTCAGCCGACGCTGGATTTTCGCGTTTCGACAACACGTAAGGTCCGCGTTTCAATAAAGCAATGTGAGACCCGCGTTCAGAATGACAAGTCTTCATGACATAAAAAGCCAAAAAGCCCTCACCCTCAGGGTTTTGAGGCTTGTTCCTCAGACGTCCCCATGACGGACCTAAGAGACTACCTGACAAGGAAAAGGAGTGTCCATCAAATCACTCCTCAATGTCACTGCGAGCGACTCATCTCAGCAGTACTTTTTGATAGCCATTGCGGCTTTCAGATAAATAAGCCATCAGTTTTCAGTCAGTTTTCATCGACTTCAAACTCAGCCAAGAGACGACAATCCTGAAAGAAGAAATCATTCTCCGACGTCGAGTACCCAGAAATGACTATAAACATGGTAGGACCGAGTTACACACTGAGCAAGTCCAAAGGGAAGCAGCTGACTGTCAGTTCAGAGGAGTCGAATGTTGATCGATCTCCAGGTTTGAAGGATAATCTTGCCGAACCTGAAGGGGCCTACTGACATACTTGGACCCGCACGGGAACAATTGCCCCAGTCAACTACAGTCTGCTGGCCAGGAGAATTGAGGTGAATGATGAGTACTCCGTCATCTTTGAATCCGAGTCTTTGAATTCTAATTCAGAGACAACTGCCTTTGCTTATATGGTGGTAACTCCTGAGAAAGTGGCCAGGCAATTCGAAGAGCAGGCCCGAGTCTAAAGGGAACAACTCAATATGATTTGATCTCAGCAAGAATCTATCGATGCCCTTAAGCAGATGCTGTCACAACTGCTTAAGGAGAAAAAGAAACCAAAGGGTAAACTTCTTCCAAGAAGTCTAAGGGCAAACAGAAGGAAGGGGATAGCTCATCTTCTGCAAACACTGAGAGTGAAGAGCATTCCAACTCTGAGTCCCTAAATCTTCATCTGAAGAGGAGGATAACTCAGAGAACGGAAGCAGTCATTCCAGGAGGATGAGTAAATTAGAGTAACGCCTTGAGGCCCTTGCAAACCAAGGCAGTCTTTAAGATATGGGGATAATCTGACCCTACCCAGTAGAATGGGATACGCCTCCCTACCCTCCCAAGTTCAAGGTACCAACCCTCCATACTTTCGACAGTAAAGGTCACCGAATCAACACATATACTACTTTAAATCCCAAATTGGAAATGTAGTATCAAATGATGCTATTATAGCTTGTTTATTCATTGGCACTCTTAAAAGGGTCGCCTTTGAATGGTTCATAAAACTTCTTGCTAGCTCAATTGAGACATGGACCAACCTCGAGAAGTTATTTCTGACTCGTTTCTTTGAAGACTATACATATATTTCAGTGCTAGTTCTCCTTACAGCCAAGTAAAGAAAAGGAGAGTCCATCAAAACTTTTATCAAAAGATTTCAGAGTATGGCACTCCGTTGGCCCAGCGGTATGATGATTGGTCATCAATAATGCATTATTCACATTTTCATGCTTAATTTTTGTTAAAACATTACTATTTAATTCAATTATTTTTTAGTGATGTGTGTGCCTCAATAATCCAAGAGAAAATCCAAAAGAAGCCCAAAAACCCACAAGAATTATGAAAATAAAGATTAATTTTAAAAGATAAAGAAAGCATCTTTTCTATCTTATTTAAATTTGAGTTTTAGATTAATTTGATTTAAAATCTAGAGGAGGAGAAGAATAGAATAAAATGAATCCTCATCCTAATTAAAAATAGACGTGGGCTTCTATTTAAATCTGATTGCTTGCACCACAAGATAAAGATAAATGGGAGAAATCTAAATTTAACTTGGAATTGGAGATAACTTGACCTCCAAGTTAGCTAGAAAATCATTGTATTTAAAAATTAGAGATCAACTAAAGATTCTAAGGATAGATCACAAGAAGGACGGACCAGAAAAAATCATGCGCCAAAGCGCGTGACTAGACTCCTCGAAAATGTGGTGGAAACGCGGCAGTCTGGAAGCGGCTGGTGTGACGGTTGAGGTGCAGTATTTATATAAGACTCTACTTTCCAAATCTCCTATAAATACCCCTGCAAATTAACAGAAGAAGGGCAGATCTCAGAAACTCAAGCTTCGGATTTTCTTTAGATCCTCTTTCTTTCCGAATTTATTTGTATTTTTTAGTTTTTTTTTTACTTTGAAGAAGAGTTGAAGAAAGAAGAAGGCTTTGTACTGAATTGGTGACAAATTTGATAAAAGATCATTATTTTCTTTTAATCTCTTTGTTATTTTTATTTGTGTTTTCTTTGTTCTAGTTTCATCTCTTGTATGCAATTTTTAAATACCATGGTTAATTCCACCATGAATATATTTAACTAAATTTCTCATAGCTTGCTAATCACTCCATCAACTAAAACTTAGATCTATAAAAATAAATTGATTGAACTATATGCATATTAAAAACCCTAGGGTCAGTAAAAAATTCTTGAAGATTAGTCATAAATTGAGTTAAACTAGCTTTAGGGTATACTATTTAATAATTATTCTTGATTTATACTTAGATGCTTGATAGCTTAGCGTTAAGTTAAAATTACTTTTCTTATGTTATACTTTGAGATTTCGATAAACCAATTCTTAATTTTATCTAGTGTATTGTAATCAGGGTTAACTTTCTTTCTTACTTTTCTTTCTTAGATTTGAAGCAACAACCTTGGGTTAATCTTTATAGGTTCAACATGATATGTATTCTTGATAGACTAGTGTTTGGTTATGATAGATGATTAGTTGGCTATGCCTATTTTTTCTATTTAAAACTTTTGCTTATAATCAAAATTCTTTTTCCAAGCTATTTGTTAGAGAATTTATTTTGTCCTTCCTTGTGGATTGACCTGTCTAGCCCTTGCTACGCGGTTACATTGAGAAGAGATTAAGAACTTTCTAGCCTCGATTTTTTCTTCATTTTCAATTCATTTTTTTTCCTTCTCAATCAAAATTTTGGCATCGTTGCTGGGGAGAGAACGGTACAATATTCTCTAAAACTAATTATTATTCTTTTTTTTTCTGTTTGCAGGATCTGATAACAGGAAAACTAGCTACAGTTAAGGACATATACCTACTCTGTGCCTCTGCCCTAGAAGGCAGAGCAACAAAGCCTACTAAACGGGCACGCAAACACGACAATTGCAGTGTTTTCATGGCATTAATAGATCACTACTAATTGATCTTTTGCAGATTGCTGCAAATTGTAATGTTCTATTTAATGCTTAGATAATTTTTCTCTGTGATCACTCTACATACTGCTAACTAAGTAATAATAACCTATTAGTTGAATAATTAAAAAAAATTTAGACTCTTGCATCATAGGCACATGTCTATTTAATTTCTTTAATTTCTTTTGAAGAGTGCTAACGACAAAGTACGTCCATAAACAACATAAGGTGGGGACATCATTACCCTTCCTTGGCCTATAAACCTTTTCGTTGCACTCACAACCCTAACCCTAAAATAAAAATTGACTAGATGTTAGCCTTAAGTTAACTTGGGCTCATTAAGAGATTGACTAAAGGAGGAAGTTGTTTGAAATTAACTCCTGCCAAATCAGTGTCTAAGGTTAGGGATTGAGGGGCGAAACCCTAAAGGTTGGTGGTTGGCATAATTAGGTCCGTTTTTTTATGGATACTTCCCACCGATCTTGCCATCTACCTGGCTGATTAACTTGGGGTTAAGATCGACAATATACCTTCCAAAGACAGTCTAAAGTTAGGAGTCGTCTAGATCCAGGCTTACCCTAGATTAGGATTTTTTTTTATTTTGATTTTGATTTTTTTTGATTGATTGAGTGAACTTGCTTATTTAACTGTGCAAGTCAGCTTGGTCGAGAGACTCAGCTACATCTAGACTAACTAGGAACAGTGCACCACTTGAACTCAAACCCGATCCACACATGGCACAAGAACTATCACTACAGGATAGGTTCTTCCCTATTAGGAGTTCTCTTCCATCTTGCATTCGGCTTCCCGAGAATTTGAGCTGAAACCATAATACATCAACACTCTTCCCAAGTTTCATAGATTTGAATCCGAGGACGCATACTTTTTCATAAGAAAATTTTAGGACGTATATCTCATGATGAAAATTGCCAACCTAGGAGCAGACGCCGTTAAGTTACGCTTTGTCCCATTCTCTTTGAAGGACTTAGTAAAGAAATGGCTATACAATCTAGAAGCTGGTTCTATATCATCATGGGATAATTTCGTCAAGGCCTCCTTGAAGAAGTTCTATCCCATTCAGAAGACTACGCAAACTTGGAAAAGCATCTTGCAGTTTAAGCTAAAAGCTAATGAACCTTTTTGGAAGTACTTCGAACGTTTTAAGGACCTCCTTGCCCAATGCCCTCATCATGAGAGAGAGAAATAGCGACTTTACTAAGCTCTTTATGATGGATTAGAATATCAAACCAAAACCTATTAGAATCTATGTGCCAAGGAGGATTTTTGAAAAAGAATGAAGATGAAGGATGGCTATTTTATGAAGATTTGGCTGGTAAGACCATCCAATGAGAACCACCTCGAGAACAATTTAGGACTAACGATCCTAACTCTTCTAAAGGAGATGTCCATTCCATTGAAGCAAATATAGCTACGAAAGCTAACTAGCCGCTATGATGCGAGGACTAGAAGCTCTAGAAACTAAGAAGCCAGTCTTAGTGAACCAGGTCAGCCCAACATCTTCAGTGGGCTGAGGTCAGGCCATGAACCACGTGTTCGAGAAATGTCCCGTCTTTTTAGCTCATTAGATATTAGCCCAAAATATGAATGCAGCCTTCACAAGGCCCGCCAACAATCCATATTCATCCACCTATAATCCCGATTGGAAAAATCACCCAAATTTCTTATAGGGCCTAAACAATAATAATCAATCAAAGTCCAAATTCTCCAATAATTTCCAACATTCTCCTTATCAACAAAATTTCCCCAACCAAACTCCTCCACCCTCTTTTCAAAATTCGTATATGGAAACAAGACTCTACAATATGGAAAGAAACGTGGACACTCTAGTTAAAAGTCAAGAAACACTAGCTTAAGTCATGACAAGGATAGAAATGCAATTGAGTCAACAAGCTAATCTAATTAGTGAAAGACAAAAGGGAACTCTACTAAGTCAACCATTGCCAAACCCTAGGAATCCTAGGCAAGCGAATGAGGCTCAAGACCCAAACCAGTGTAACTTGGTTCATACATTGAGATCAAAAAAATAAGTTGATAATCAAGTATCCATACCACCAGATCTAGCTCAAACATCCACTCCATCTAGTCCCACTTCATCTCCACAAAACTCCAAAAAAATTGAAGTTGATAAGTCAGCCAAACAAGTGCATCAACCTATAGCCCTATATCCCAATAGGCTTAGAAATAATAATAATGCACATATAGAGAAAATACTTGAGGTGTTCAATCAAGTTAGGCTTAATATACCATTTCTTGATGCAATCTAATAAGTCCTAGTTATACCAAATTCCTTTAGGATATATGCACCAAGAAAAGAAAGACAAATGTGCCCAAGAAGGTTTTCTAGCCACTAACATTAGTGAGCTATTGTCCAATCAAATCCCTGTCAAGTACAAGGATCTCAGTTACCCCACCCTTTCTTGCATAATAGGTCAAGCCAAAATTACTAGATAACTTCTTGATTTAGGTGCAAGCATTAATTTGCTTTTCTTCTTTGTATATCAACAACTTGGGTTAGGCAAACTCAGCCCAACTCAAGTTATGATCTAGTTAGCTGACTGATCAATTAAGATCCCAAAGAGAGAAATCAATGATGTCCTTATCGTGTAAGAGAATTCATTTAGCCAGTGGATTTCATTGTTTTAGAGACACATCCCATGTCTAATCCTAGGTCCCAAACTCCCGTCATCTTGGGACGTCCGTTCTTCGCGACTGCCAATGCAATATAAATTATAGAAACAGATCCATGAGATTGACCTTTACAAATATGACTAAGGGAGTCAATATTTTTAACTTAGGTAAACACCCCTATGACATGGACGACCAACCCTTTGAGGTCAACCTAATTGAAAATGTGACTAGTGGGCATAGAGAGGAGATAGAAATAAAAGTAAAGTGTGATATCGAGTTGGAATCTGAGGATTTCAACCTTGATGAGATAGTCAATTCTATGATTGAGTGGGCAACAAGTCTAAGTTCATTAGATCAGGAGCCAATAAGTCTTATTTCTCCACCTATCGGGTCGTCTTCTTCCTTAGAGTTAAAAATCTTACCCAAGCATCTCAAGTACACCTACTAAGGTAAACAAGATACTCTACCAGTTATAGTTGGATCCAACTTAACTAACAGGAAGGAGGAAGACCTTATGACAATCCTTAGGAAACATAAGGAAGCAATTGGTTGGACGATGACCAACATAAAGGGATTAAGTCTAACCATAGTTCAACACTGAATCCATCTAAATGAAGAGGCAAAGCCAAAGAGGGACCCGCAGCGTAGGTTAAACCCTATCATGCAAGATGTGGTACGAGCTGAAATAGTGAAACTTTTAGATAATAAGATAATTTATCCTATTTCTGATAGCCAATAGGTCAGCCCAGTCTACACGGTACCCAAGAATCTGGTTTTACAGTGGTAGAGAATGACAAATAAGAGTTAGTTCAAATAAGACTCCCTACAAAGATTCGAGTTTGCATTGATTATCATAAGTTAAATGCTGCCACCCGCAAAGACTATTTTTCTCTTCCATTTATCGACCAAATGCTTGAACGATTAGCGGGCCACAAGTATTACTATTTTTTGGACAGTTATTTGGGGTATAACCAAATCCCCATAGCCCTAAAGGACCAAGAGAAAATAATATTCACGTGTCCATTTTGGGACTTTTACTTATCGCCGAATGCCTTTCAGTTTATGCAATACCCCCACGACATTTCAATGTTGCATGTTAAGCTTATCTCTGACATGGTCGAACGTTTCTTAGAGATGTTCATGGACGATTTCTCTGTCTATGGAGACTCTTTCGACCAATGTCTCCATCATCTAGAACTTGTGGTCAAATGATGCATGTAAAAGATTTGACTTTAAATTGAGAAAAGTGCTACTTTATAGTACAACATGGGATTGTCTTAGGTCATAAGATCTCTAGGAAAGGAATTGAAGTGGACAAGGTGAAGATAGAGGTCATATCCAAGCTTCCCACACCCAAATGTGTGAACATCCGCTCTTTCTTAGGACACGCCAATTTCTATCGTAGGTTCATCAAAGATTTTAGAAAAATTGCTAGACCCTTAACGAGCCTTTTAGGTAAAGATGTACCCTTCATCTTGGTGATGAATGTCTTAACGCCTGGGAAAAACTCAAAATAGAACTTATCTCTACGCCTATAATTTCTGCCCCGGATTGGTCCAAACCATTTGAGATTATGTGCGATGCTTCTGATTTTGCCATAGGCACTGTCTTAGAATAACACATCGATAACAAGCAGCATGTGATCTACTATTCAAGCAGGCCTTTTAATAATGCCCAATTGAACTATACTACAACCGAGAAGGAATTCTTGGCAGTAGTATTTGCATTGAAAAAATTTTGTCCATACCTACTTGGGACCAAAACCACTATATTCACCGACCATTCCGCACTTCGATACCTAATGCTAAAAAAAGACGCGAAGGCCCGACTCATTCGTTGGATCCTCCTCCTTCAAGAGTTTGATATCGAAATTCGAGATAAAAGGGGTATAAAAAATGTCGTCGCTGATCATCTCTCTCGTATTCCAAACCCCCCTTCTAACGAGTTGCCAATCAATGATAACTTTCCCGATGAACAACTCTTAGCTACCTTTAGGGAACCATGGTTTGTTGACATAGTTAACTACTTAGTCATAAACTGAACCCCATCTCATTGGTCAAAATAAGATGTATATCGATTCTTATCTCAAGTCTAATATTTCATTTGGGGAAACCTTATCTCTTTAAATATTGTTCCAACCAAATCATTAGGAGATGTATTCCCGATGAGGAAGTAAAGAGTGTTCTATCCTTTTGTCATGAACTTACATGCGGTGGACACTTTGCCCCTCGAAAAACAGCCGAAAAAGTTCTACAGAGTGGGCTCTATTGGCCTACTTTGTTTAAAAACGCATTTGACTTTTGCAAGATGTGCACAAGATGCCAAATGATAGGAAGAATTTTGAAACGTAATATGATGCCCCTAAACCCAATTCTAGAAGTAGAACTCTTTGACGTTTGGGGCATTAACTTTATGCGTCCCTTTCCTAACTCATCTGGGCACCAATACATCTTGTTGACTGTGGATTATATATCAAAATAGCTTGAAGCCATCCTTACAAGACAAATGACAACAAAGTTATTGTCAAGTTCTTAAAAGAAAACATCTTTTCACGCTTTGAAACCCCTCATGCCATAATTAAGATAATGGTCCACATTTTTGCAATAGTACTTTTGAAACTCTTATGCGAAAATATATCATAACACAAAAGTTATCCATACCTTACCATCCCTAAACTAGTAGACAGGTAGAAGTCTCAAATAGGCAAGTTAAGTTTATCTTAAAGAAAACTGTGAATCAAAACAGGAAGGACTGGTCCATCAAATTGGTGGATGCTTTATGGACATATGCACCACCTTTAAAATGATTCTAAGGATGTCTCCTTATAGGCTAGACTTTGGAAAGGCTTGCCACCTTTGTGTCGAGTCAGAGCACCGAGCCTTATAGGCAAGCAACTGAATTTTGATCTAGATAAGGCTGGTGCGCTTCGAAAATTGCAAATTTATAAACTTGAGGAGTTAAAAAAACGAGGCATATAAAAATGCGAGGATTACTAAAGATAGGGTTAAGCTTTTTCATGATAAGTTCATCATGAAAAAAACTTTTGTCTCAGACAAAAAAGTCTTACTCTATAATTCTAGACTTCACCTTTTTTTAGGAAAGTTGAAATCAAGATGGACAGGGCCATTCATTGTTAGGACTGAGTTTCCACATGGAACCATAGAGATATGCGACCCTAAGAATGGTAATGAATTCAAGGTAAATGGTCAATGTTTAAAACCATTCTTGGAATCACTACTGGAAGCAGACACAACAATAGATCTTTTTGACCCAATGTATCGGTAACTCTACCTCTCTGCCAGTTTATTTCATGCATTTATACATACATTCATATATTAAGGACAATACATGAGATAGGTGGGGAGGTAACCAACTAACATAAGTCTAACATAATAAAAAAAATCAAAGTAATTTTTTAAAAATTTTTGAAAAAACTTTTTGAAAAAGGAAATAATATTTTGGTTTATCTTTTATAAATAATTATGTTAATTTTAAGAAATAGAAAAATCATAATTAGGATTTCTTACTACTTGATCAAAATAAGAGTATTTGTTTGATTTTTAAGTTTAGGAGAAAAATTAAAATAATAATTTAGTCTTGATATCTTTACCTTGATGAAATCTGCATGCTTTATGCACTTACACATTTACGATTCAAAACAAAGACTCTTATGTCTTAGAAAAATATATATTAAATAAATAAATCTAATTATTAATTAACTAGGTACTTTGGCCTAAGAAAACTTTGGTATTTACGCGAAAGGTAATTAGGTAAGTTTGAAAAAAAAGGAGAAAAATATATAATATATATATATTAACACATCTAATAATCAATTAGTTAGGTACTAGGGCCTCAAGAATCCTTTATACTTACACGAAAGAAAATTAGATGAGCTATACATATTTAAAAAAAGAAATACTTAAAGAGCAACGAAGTGGTAATACTTTAAACTTCTTACAAAAAAATAAGAAGAAAAGTAATAAATGTATAAGACATGAGAGTTGAAGTTGAAGAATCTCAAGTAAAAAATTCAGGTTCACAAAGATGCATATGACTTAGGGTAAAGATAATAGACTCGATAAGAAATTTAGTTTGAATCTTAACCTAAATTGATAAATAAATAATTGAATAAATACTAAGTATAAGAATGTTCAATTTGGTAATCCTAAAAACTTATAATTTGCTTAACTTTTACAAAGATATTTCAAATATTTCTCTCTTTAAAATGAAATTTTGAAAATACTAACATTTTATTTTTCTTTCTTTATGGATTTTGTAGGTGTAATTCAGTGAAAACCCTCACGAGACAACACTCGTCCTCTAGGGGTAACCTAGAAGTTTAACGGCTTATTGCACATGCTAAGTGCAATCGCCATACTTACGAAAGTGATATTAGAATAGTTAGATTAGTTATTTTATTTATTTTTACTCGAGGACGAGCAAAAAGATAGGTGTGGGAGTGTAATTGGTCATTAATAATGCATATTATTTTTCATATTTTCATGCTTAATTTTTTTTTTAAAACATTACTATTTAATTAATTTATTATTTAATAATGTGCAGGCCTCCATAATCCAAGTGAAATCCCAAAAGAAACCCAAAAGTTCACAATAATTATGAAAATGAAGATTAATTGGGAAGATAAAGGAAGCATCTTTTCTATCTTATTTAAATTTGGGTTTTAATTAATTTGATTTAAAATCTAGAGGAGGAGAAGGATAGAATAAGATGAATCCTCACCCTAATTAAGACTTCTAATTAAATCTGGTTGCTTGCACCACAAGATGAAGATAAATGGGAGAAAATCTGAATTTAACTCGGAATTGGAGATAACTTGGTCTCCAAGTTATCTAGAAGATCATTGTATTTCAAAATTCGGAGATCAATTAAAAATTATGAGGATAGATCAACAGATGAACGGACAAGAAGAAACCACGCCCCAAAGCGCGTGACCAGACTCCACGAAAATGTGATGGAAACGCGGCAAATGTGGTGGAAACGCGGCAGTCTGGCCGTGGTAGGTGTAGCAGTTAAGATGCAGTGTTCATATGAGACACTACTTCCAAAATCTTCTATAAATTTCCCTGTAAAGTAACAGAGGAAGGGCAGATCTCAGAAGCTCAAGCTTAGAATTTTCTTTAAATCCTCTTTCTTTCTGAATTTACTTGTATTTTTTCTAATTTTTTTTTTTTACTTTGAAGAAGAGTTGAAGAAAGGAGAAGCTTTGTACTGAGTTGGTGAAGGATTCAGTAAAAGGTCATTATTTTCTTTCAATCTCTTTACTATTTTTATTTGTGTTTTTTGTTCTAGTTTCATCTCTTATATGCAACTTTTAAATATCATGCTTAATTCCACCATGAATATATGTAACTAAATCTCTCATAGCTTGCTAATCATTCCACCAACTGAAACCTAGATCTATAAAAATAAATTGATTGAACTTTATGCATATTAGAACCCCTAGGTCAGTACAAATTCTTGAAGATTAGTCATAAATTGAGTTAAACTAGTTTTAGGATATACTATTTAATAATTATTCTTGGTTTATACTTAGATTTTTTGATGGCATTACATTAAGTTAAAACTACTTTTCTTATGCTATAATTTGAGACTTCGATAAACCAATGCTTAATTTTATCTAGTGTATTGTAATCAGGGTTAACTTTCTTTCTTACTCTTCTTTCTTGGATTTGAAGCAACAACCTAGGGTTAATCTTTATAGGTTCAACATGATATGTATTCTTGATAGACTAGTGTTTGGTTGTGGTAGATGATTAGTTGGCTATGCCTATTTTTTCTATTTAAAACCTTTGATTACAATCATAATTCTTTTTTTCAAGCTATTTGTTAGAGAATTCATTCCGAAAAGCTTTCATCGCATCCTTCCCTGTAGATCACCCCGTCTAGCCCTTGCTATGTGGTTACATTGAGAAGAGACTAAGAACTTTCTAACCTCAACTTTTTCTTGATTTTCAATCCAATTTTCCTTCTCAATCACATGACCTAATCTACACTAGTTGAGACGTGACATTATAATCTGTAAACTTCCCTACTTGCTCAAATAAGAGTGGCAGAATATCGCACTTGGAAGCAGTTAGTGCTACAAGGAGAACAGGCGGAGGAAATTGTCACCAGGGCCAGGGCCAGAAAAAGACAGCAAACCAAGACCTGACAAAGCAACACGGTGCATCCCAGAGTTATCTTCTCAACCAAGAAGAAGAGATACTCTGGAAACGGAGGTTAAATCACCTTCAAATACTTAGTTAGCCAGAGGGGGCATGACTCCCGGCCAAGCATATGCTAATAAATTATATTCCTTCAAGGATGAGTACGTGGTCTCTTTATTTAAGTTACTCCAAAAGAGTAACAAATTCAAATTACCGGAGGTCAGACGTCCTGAAGAGGTAGCACTACTAGAAAAGAGACTATTTGCGGTTAAAATATTGCGTCGAAAACATTTCGACGCAATTTTGCTTCAAAATATCGCGAATTCGACGCAGTATGTAAAAAATAAACTTAATACATTAATAATAATAAAAAATTATTGTGAAATTTGCGTCAAATTTTCAACCTAATATGAGAAAATTACCGCAAAATTTTTTCACTAAAATTTTAGCGGGGAATTTTGTGTCGAATTTTCGACACAATACACAACAGATAAAAATTAAAAGATTAATCTTCTTTTTACGTCAAATTTTCGATGTAATATGAATATATATCTGGTCAAAATTTTCGTGATATACATATTGCGTTAAAAATGCGACGTAATACATGTTGTGTCGAAAATTTGATGCAATATGTATATTAATTGTAGCCCCAATTCCAATTGTTTTCCTTCCTCTCCCTTCTCCCAAAGGCCGCCTTCTTCCCCCGGCGTCGTCCGCTCCCCTCCCCCGACATCCTCTCCTCTTCCCGACCTCCTCCCTCCTCAGCTTCCCCTCCCCCGACGCCCTCCTCCGGCATCCGCCCCTTCCTCTCCCCTAGTGTGCTCCTCCTTCCTCCCCCCCGGCCCCCTCCCTGGCCTGCCCCTCCCCCGGCATCCCCTGGCCTCTCACGGCCTCCCATCCCTCCGGCCAACCCTCCCCGCGTGCGACCCATCCCTCCCTCGGCTGACCCTTCCTCCGGCGTCCCCTGACCTCCTCCCTCCCTCGGCTGACCCTTCCTTCAGCCTCCCCGCTCCTCCCCTTCCTTCCCTCTGGCCTCCCCTCCCCTAGGCCCACTCCCTCCTTTGACCTCCTCCTCACCAGCCTCTTCCTACTACTAGCCTCCTCCCTCCCGAATCAGGTATTTTCTCTTTTATTTTTTTAATTTTTTTCAATTGTTAATAAAATATTATTAATTAGGTTAAACTTGTTTATATGATACTAGATGATACACAATACATGGAACACGATCACGAACATGTATATGAAGCAGAACACGAAAATGGACACGAACATGGTACACGAACACAAACTTGGACACGAGACACGTGAAATGGACACGAACATGTTTATGAAGCATGAACACTGATACACAACACGAACACGGACACAAATATAGACACGAAAATAGGACACAAACACGACGTAGATATGTAGCACGGACATATGACACGGATACGACACGGATATGTATATGGAGTAAGGACATAGACAAGAGCACAGACATGACACGGACACAGACACGATCACGGATCACAGACCACCAAAAAGTTAGAGTTTCTTTCTCCAATATTATGTTTTTTTCTTTTTATACTTTTTAGATTTAAATTATTTGTTATTTGCACTCTAATAGATGCACCCACCCGTAATTGATACAAATATACACGAGATTCGAAATGATACACTTTTTTACGTTTTTTTTTGTATTTAACTGAACAAATATTATTTGCACTCTTTATCCACCTTCAAATCTTGGGAAGGGAGGGACATGGACATGACACAGACACATACACGGGATACGGACATGATACGAGCATATGACACCCATACAGATACGAATATGTATATAAAGTAAAGACATAATTACACGACACAAACACGATGCAGATACAGACACGATCACAGATCACAGATATGGACACAAACCCAATAAATCCTAGATTCTCATTCAAGAAACACAGAACATTACTTGTCTTATAACTACTCTCTGATAAAAATAACTGATGAATCTTGAACACGTGGTCTTCATAGACATTTTGTTCATGTCAACAGTTAATTTGTATTGTTAGTGTTTGCTCAGGAAAAATAATTTGAGAATACGGGTCGTAAAATTCCTTGAATCAATGAAAGATTATACGTTCTCAAACAATTTCGATTACAAAAGAGAGAAGATATTCAAGCTCAAATCTTCTCTTTGTTTAATGCTGGGTTCTTGATGTAGCGGTGAAAAGTGAATCTTGTTTTTCATTGACCGAATGAACATCAGTGTCTTCTGAGAATCTTCTCTTCGGATTATGGAGGAGTAGTACAGCTCTTGTCCAAATAGAATTTCAAAGAGACTAGGGTAAAAAAAACTTGAACTGAACAAGTTGACAAAAGAGTTGAACTCTTTAGTATTCCTCAGCTGAAGATTCTAATCAAAACTTCTCCCTTCTTCCCCCTTTAATAGCATACTAAGCTATATATATGGGTTTCAGGGGTGAAACTGTCCCCTAAAAACCCTCGATAATAAGGGTTAACTCTCCTCATTACGTAGGCAGTAATTGACCCAGTAATGAGAGCGGTTATAACCAAGACGTAGGGCTTCTCTGCAGTTCAAACGCGGTCTTCGAGCCGCGCATTTTGGCATTATATTATAGTGTTGTTGGATGCTGGCTTCGAACCTTGCTAGACGCGGGCTTCGAGCTCTGCTAGATGCAGGCTTCGAGACCTATGTTTTACCATTGTAGTGAAGCTGAGACACCGGCTTCGAACTTTACGTTTTGACTAATGCAGTGAAGCGGAGACGCTGACTTTACTTCTTGTGTCTTGGCACTGCAGTGATGTTAGGACGTGGGCTTCGAACTTCGTGTCTTGGTCATTACAGTAAAGCTGGGATGCAGGCTTCGACCTTCGCATCTTGGTACTGTAGTGATGCTGAGGCGCGGGCTTCAAGCTTTCCGTCTTGGCATTACACAAATAGCTATGGTTAGCCTCGCGTGTGGAGTATAAACTCTACTTTCTGATGACTTACCCTTAGTGATTTTTAGACAGTCTACAAAACTCCCTTTAAAGTTTTAAAAACTCCGCAATTGACTGGGACAGGTTTTAAAATACTTTGAATATTTTTCTTCTGGCAGAAATGCTCTCAAAACTGGACTAGCAATCTTCTTAGATATCTTGAGCCTAAACTTGTCTGAATTTTGGTTTTCATGAGTGTACTGTTAAACCCTTTGAAGCCACAAGAGATGATCGTCGTAAGTGTCTGGATACGCAGTCCAGACCTCTTTGATGCTCTAAGCTGGTTGTTGGTATACTGTTGAATCAGGAGGAATAGTCATCTGCTTTCACCAGTATACTATTGAACTGATTATAGGAACGCAGGTCTTATAGACGCAAAGGTCATATTGCTTTAGAAACGCGGACCTCGTCATGCGGCTCTCATTTACCGGAGAGACGCGAGTATTGAAATGGAGACACAGTTCTTACTAGGTTAAAGTAACGCAGACTTCAAGGTGGAGACGCGGACCTCTCTATGCTGGGGAGACGTGGCTCTGTGAAAGCAAGACTCGTGTTCTGGGTGCATTGCCACATGTCTGGTGGAGCTTGAGGAGACGCATTTCCCTTAATACGTGAGGTTTACGTTCAAGGCGTAATGCCACGTGTTAGGCAGAGCTTGAAGAGACGCCTTTCTCTTAGTATGCGAGGCTCGCGTTCAAGGCGCATTGCCACGCGTCAGACAGAGATTAGGCTCGAGATATGTGCCACGTATCTCGGTGGATTACTGTGTCTATAAAAGACATCAATCTTTTAAGAGTCATCATTAGACTCTTTTTTTTTTCCTCCGCTGAGCTTCACGTCAAGAGCTTTCAGAACTCTTTAAGAAAAGCTCTGAGCTTCTTCTTCTTTCCTTCTTTTACAAAGAATTCTCGGTTAAAATGGTCTCAAAAAAAAACCTGTGGCTTCGTTTTCGAGCACTATTATTCCAAAGGTCCAAATAGGCGGCTCTTCCACATAGGGGGCTCCCATTTTAGGTAAAGAACCATTTGACCTGTTTTCACCATTAAGGGACTTCAAGAGTTATCTTAACTCTTAAGTCTTTTGTGAACTGAACCGCCAATACGAGGCTCACATCGGCGTTATTCAGATGCGGCTCTGGCACTGGTAGGTAAGACGTGGGTTTGACGACCTTCGCGTCTTCGCTTCATCAGCTTGAGTCCGTATCTGCTTTTGAACGCGGGCTTTGTTGAGCCTTGCGTTTGATCCTAACACTTAGAGAATTTTTCTAAGTAGGGGAGTTCAGACGCGGAGTTCATGTGAACCTCTCATCTCCGAGGCTGGATGCGGGCTTCATTGAGTCTTGTATCTGAGTCCAACACTTAGAGAAATTTCTAAGTTGTGAAATTTAAAACTCAGGCTTCATGCGAGCCTCGCGTTTTTGAGTTTAGACGCGGGTTTTGTTGATCTTCGTGTCTAGACTAAATCTTGTGTATGAGCTTCAAGCACGTAGTCATTTTTCTTTTAGATTTCTGACTGTGTGTTTTTCTCTTTGAAGTGTGATATTTCTCCAATCCTCTGTCCAAGAAGTGCTATTTTGGACACATTGGTAGCGCTGATCTGAACCTTACGTTCGTGCTTCAGGAGGCTCCCCCAGTGTTTGCTCTGAAATCAAGGGAGCTCGAGACAGGCTCAATAACCCTAACATGCTGACCTTCCGAGAAATTATTACCAATGGGTGGTTCGAGTCTGATACCCGCATCGTACTGAAGAAACCTGATTTCTTTTTCGGCGATGCTATCACTGAGGACGATAGGGTCTTGTATGACAGAGACTACAAATGGCTTCGCCAGATCGGGGATAGGAGGTTTTTCCTTCCCAATATGGAGAGAATGTAACCCTTAGCATGTATGGAGAGAATGTACCCCTTAGCATATCTGCAGCATACGTTGGTACGCCGCGTAATGGAGTGGGACTTCTCTAAGTCCATCTCCGACATGGCCCTCGGTAAATTGGGTGCAAACAAAGCATACCCTACTGGCCACGAGAAAGATGTATTTGAGTTATATCCCAGATTGGTCAGGGCCGAGTATCCGACAGGAGAAACCCCTCACTTAGCTACTACTTTCATTAATCAATTCTTGAAGGTGAGGGGTAATTTTCCCACTGACTTTCGTCCGCTCGGATGGGTCCACTCCACCGATAAGTCATGGTGGGGCAGGATGTTGGCTTTGTTCTTACAGAACTCGGGGACTTGCTGAAGCAGGTGGGATTGTACCATGTTGTTAGAGCTATTCAGTATGGTCTCCCGTAGAGCTTTCGCTACTTTTATGGTGTCTTGGAGCATTCTAGTCCTCTGACGGGCACATTTTTTTTACCCCGGTTGGAGAGATGGGGCTCGCTCTTCATGAGTTATACGAGGTCTCGGGGTTAGTAATTGGAGATGCCCCATATGAAGAGTATGTCCCAACTACTGAGGAGCTTCACCTATTGAAGAAGGAGGATCCTCAGATGTACGATACGTAATGGAAAGTGTTATTCCACTTCCATATCTACAGGCAAACGACCGTCTGGAGGAACAGGGGCGTTAAACAGATGTCCTAGGCGAGCTATCTTTTCCATGACATAAATAAAAAGTCTAACCCAGTGACTAGTCTGGCTCCTTACACTGATGAAGAGATTGTTGAGAGGATTAGTGCCTCCATAAGCTCATACATGATAGAGTTCAATGAGGATACTTTCAATCCTGATACGGTCTTTGAAAGTTTTCACCATCAGGCCCAGATTCCAAAATCTGACCGGGCTCTACTGGCGAACTTCCTTATGTTGTTGTTGAAGCATTGTGTGGTGCCAAAGCTACCGCATGAAGTGATTGTCGCTGATGTGGTATATCTGGCGGTCCTGCTAGCGCGTGGGAAATCAATCTCTCTTCTTCAAGCAATGATAACAGGCATCCAGAGTGGTCTGCGGGTATTGATAAAGAGCCTGTGCCAAGTGAAGGCTGTTGTAGACTCCCAGGGCAGGCAAGTGGTGGACTCAGAGGGGAGACCAGAAGTGAAAACTCCTAATCTCAGAGGCTGGAGACTCCTATATATACCTGATGGCCTGATATATTATGCACTGCCCGTCACTGATGACGGCAGTGTCTCCCTCAGAAGGCTTCGTCCCTTTTATTCAGAGGCTGGAGAATTCAAGCTGGTCAAGTATTATATGTATTATGTTCGAAAGCTATTCTGAGCAGCTTGATAGATGCTTGATTGAAACGAGAAATTGTATTGTAAATAGTGTAGGAAATCTTAGTCTCGTTTCAAGGTAACCGCATAGCAAAGGCTAGACGGGTCGATCCACAAGGAAGGATGCAATGGAAGCATTTCGGAACGATCTTCTCTGTAATTCGCTTGGTAAAGAAAAAGAAAGATTGATTAGATTTGATCAAGTTTAAGAAGTATAGTTTACTAAACATCTACCACAACCCATAGTATTAGTCAAAAAGTGAATATCATATTGAAAGAAGAACTATCCATCCTAGGTTATTAATTTAGAATCAAGCAAGATGAATGATGTTGGAATCCTAACTAGTGTGCACTAATAAAGATTAAACATTCGTTCATCCTAATTTCAAAGCATAGCATAAGAGGAGTTTTTTTACTTTAAATTATGCTATCAAAATTTTTAAGTATGAACTATGAAGAATTATTTAAAAATTTCAACCTGAATTAAAGAAAACCTAATCATCGATTCATCTTCAAGAAGACCATTTTAATCCTAGGGTTTCTAACAATAATAGATATTGATCAATTCACCTTTTAAACTAAATTAGGGTTGATCGAGAGTTTAGCAAACTATTGGTTTAATTTAGTTATTCATTTTTTATTTTATTTTCAATTTTAATGTTGAATAAGAAAAAGTGCATGAAAACGAAAAAGAAGAAAAAATAATTAATCTAAGCAGAAAAACTGAATTGAATTGCAAAGAAGAATAAGTAACCTTTTATTGGATGTCACTGACCAATTATAAAGCTCCTCTCCTTCAAAATATTCTTCTTCAAATGACAAAAATGAAAATACAAGAAATTTCGGAAAGAGAAAAAATCTAAAGAAAAACACTAAGCTTCAGTCTCTGGATCCCCCCTCTCTGTTACTCTGCAGGGGTATTATAGAAGATATAGGAAGTAGAGTCCCAGTACAATTCTTCCACGAAACCTCGTAACCAGACTTATCCGCGTTTCCGCGGCAATTGCGTGGCCAATGGACACACGCTTTCTTGCGTGGCCTCTTCTGGTCCGTTCATCTGGACTCCTCCTTTTGGATTTTGTATTCAAACCTTCTATCTTGAGAACTTGAGATAACTTGGAAGCAAGTTATCACAAATCTGAATTTATAAAAGGTTTTGTTCTTTATCTTTAAGCTTTTCTCCCCTTTTATCTTTATCTTTGTATTGCAAGCAACTAGATTTAAGTAGAAGTCCATCTTATCCGTCTCCTCCTCCTTTTAGCAATTAAGAGTTCTATTTTATTCTTCCTCTTCCTTCCTTAGATTTTAAATTCAAGTTTAAATTAGGTTAGATAAGGTAGAAACTTCTAAATTACTACAATTAATTTTGCATGTGGGCTTGTGGGATTCTTGGGCTTTTGGGCTTCACTTGTGCTTTATTTCTTTATTTTTTTAATTACTCAAGGCTTGCACACATTAAACAATAAAACATTAGTAGCAATCTTAATAAAAGAATAAATAGAAAAATATGATGGTAAATGCAATGATAAATATTCACTTTTTACTACCTATCACATCCCCACACTTATCATTTTGCTCGTCCTCGAGTAAAATTAAAATGATAAAGAAAAACTAATCTATCCTAACTCACTTTTGTAGGCATCACGGTTGTACTTAGCACGTGCAACAAGCCGTTAAACCTCTAGGTTACCCCTAGAGGACGAGTGTTGTCTCGTGAGGGTTTTCAGTGGATTACACCCACAAAATCCATAAAAGAAGAAGAAAATGTTAGTAATTAATTTTTTTTATTTTATTTTGAAAAAGGAGAGAAATATTTGAAATATATTTAAAGAAACTAAGTAACTATAAGTTTTAGGATTATCATTTTTAATCATTCTTTAACTTAGTCTTTATACAATAATTTGTCATTAATTTTAGGTAAGGATTAAAATTGAATTTTTGTATTGTCTCTTTCGTTACCCTAAGTCATATGCATCCTTGTGAATTTTTACTAGGGATTTTTTAACTTGGACTCTCATGCCTCTTTATTATTATTTTCTCCTCTTTTTTTTTAATATGTATAACTCATCTAATTTTTTTTTATATAAGTATCAAGGCTTCTTGAGGCCCTCATACCTAACTAATTGACTATTAGATGTGTTAGTACATATATAGATAATATTTCTTGATTTTCTTAGGCTTTATAATTCACCCATGTAGCGAGCCTAAGGTCGGTGGCTCCCAAACCGATCGGTTTTAGGGCACCGGGTGAAAAAAACCCCACGGACTTAAAAACTCAAGTGAACTAGGCCACAAAACCAAGGTCTTAGTTTATAAAATCACCTTTAGACGTGAATACTTATGCTTCTTGAGGCACATGTATCCAACTTAATTAGTGAACGCTACTATATTTTTTTATTTTATTCTTTATAAGGCACAAGAGTCTTTGTCTTAGAATCCTAGATGTGGAAGTGTATTAGGAA
This sequence comes from Agave tequilana, assembly GCA_038442645.1. Lineage (NCBI taxonomy): Eukaryota > Viridiplantae > Streptophyta > Magnoliopsida > Asparagales > Asparagaceae > Agave > Agave tequilana. The sequence continues at coordinate 19,526 of JAVJIF010012078.1, read as the reverse complement.
TGCACATTTTATTAAGTTAAAAATCAAGACTAATTAATTGTTCAATTTTTCCTCCTATACCTAAAAAATCCAACAATTTATTTTATTTTGATCAAATTTTTAGAAATCCTAATCATTATTTTCTTAATTCTTAAGATTAACTTGGATTTCTTTCAAAAAATAAGTCAAAATATTGTCTCCTTTGTCAACTATATATACTAAGTCAAAATTTATTATATATATATAATTTTTTTATTAAGTTAATAACCTAAGGTTAGTGAGTTATGTTGACAACACCCTACAATTAGTCAATAATCTATGTTAAAAAATATATATATATATATATATATATATATATATATATTATATATATATATATATATTTATTATAAGGTTATTTTTTTTGTTTTTTTTTATAACAAGGTTAGTACCCTCCCCCATACTTATCTCATGCATTGTCCCCAATGTATGCATGTATGTATAAATGCATGAAATGAACTGACAGAGAGGTAGAGTTACCGATACATTGGGTCAAAAAGACCCATGGCTGCGTTTGCTTTCGGTACTGATTCCAAAAATGGGTTTAGACGTTGACCATTTACCTTGAATATATTTCCATTTTTAGGATCTCTATGGCTCCATGTGGAAACACAGTCTTAACAATGAAAGGCCCTGTCCATCTTGATTTTAACTTTCCGAGAAAGAGATGAAGTCTAGAGTTATAGAGTAATACTTTTTATCCTTGGACAAAAGTTTTTCTCGTGATGAACTTATCATGAAAAATCTTAACCCTATCCTTCATAATTTTCGCATTTTCATATGCCTCGTTTCTTAACTCCTCAAGTTCAGAAATTTGCAATTTCTAAAGTTCACTGGCCTTATCTAGATCAAAATCTAGCTGCTTAATTGCCCATAAGGCTCGGTGCTCTATCTCAACAGGAAGGTGGCAAGTCTTTCCAAAGACTAGTCTATAAGGAGACATTTACTAGAATCGTTTTAAAGGCGGTCCTATATGCCTATAAGGCATCTACCAATTTGGTGGATCAGTCCTTCTTGTTTTGATTCACAGTTTTCTCCAAGATAAGCTTGACTTACCTATTTGAAACTTCTACCTGCCCACTAGTTTGAGGATGGTAAGGTGTAAATAACTTGTGTGTTATGGCATATTTTCGCATAAGAGCTTCAAAAGTTCTATTGTAAAAATGTGTATCATTATCACTAATTATGGCACGAGGGGTTCCAAAGCGTGAAAAGATGTTTTCTTTCAAGAATTTGACAACAACTTTGTTGTCATTTGTCTTGCAAGGGATGGCTTCAACCCATTTGGATACGTAATCTACAGCCAACAAGATGTATTGGTGCCCAAATGAATTAGGGAAGGGACTCATAAACTCAATGCCCCAAATATCAAAGAGTTCTACTTCTAGAATTAGATTTAGGGGCATCATATTATGTTTAGAAATCCTTCCTATCATTTGGCATCTTATGCAAGTTTTGCAAAAGTCAAATGCGTCTTCAAACAAAGTAGGCTAGTAGAAGCCACTCTGTAGTACCTTTTCGACTGTTTTGCGGGGACCGAAGTGTCCACCGCAAGCAAATTCGTGACAAAAGGCTAGAACGCTTTTAGTTTCCTCATTGGGAACACATCTCCTAATAATTTGGTCACTACAATATTTGAAGAGGGAAGGGTCCTCCCATATGAAAGATCGGACTTGAGACAAGAACCGGTATCTATCTTGTTTTGACCAACTAGATGGTGTTTGGTTTGTGACTAAGTAATTAACTATTTCGGCAAACCATGGTTCCGTAGAGATGGCTAAAAGTTGTTCGTCGGGAAAATTATCGTTGATGGACAGTTCGTCAGAAGGTGTGTTTGACACACGAGAGAGATGGTCTGCGATGACATTTTCGACACCCTTTTTATCTCGAATTTCGAGATCAAATTCTTGAAGGAGGAGGATCCAACGAATGAGTCGGGCCTTCACATTCTTTTTGAGCATTAGGTATCGAAGTGCAGAATGGTCGGTGAATATTATGACTTTGGTCCCAAGTAGGTATGGGCGGAATTTCTCTAAAGCGAACACTACTGCCATGAAATCTTTCTCGGTTGTAATATAGTTTACTTGGGCATCATTGAGTATCCTACTTGAATAATAGATCACGTGCTGCTTGTTATCCTTGCGTTGTCCTAAGACAGCGCCTATCGAAAAATCGGAGGCATCACACATGATCTCAAAGGGTTTGGACCAGTCCGGAGGTGAGATGATAGGTGCAGAGATAAGTTCTAATTTTAGCTTCTCCCATGCGCTACTACACTTATCGTCAAAGATGAATGTCACATCATTAGCTAAAAGGTTTGTAAGGGGTCTAGCAATTTTGCTAAAATTCCTAATGAACCTACGGTAAATCCCAGCGTGTCCTAAGAAAGAACGAATGTCTTTCATGCATCGTGGAATTGGGAGTTTGGCTATGATTTTCACTTTAGCCTTATCCACTTTGATCCCTTTCCTAGATATCTCATGACCTAGGACAATCCCACGCTGCACCATAAAGTGGCACTTTTCCCAATTTAGGGTCAAGTTCTTTTCGGTGCACCTTTTTGGCACTATCTCTAAGTTGTATAGACATTGGTCAAACGAGTTTCTATAGACGGAGAAGTCGTCCATGAAGATCTCCAAGAAGCGCTCAACCATGTTGGAGAAAAGGCTTAACATGCAACGTTAGAATATGGGGGCATTGCATAGGCTAAAAGGCATTAGCTAATAGGCAAACGTCCCCAATGGACACGTGAACGTTGTCTTTTCTTGGTCCTCTGGGGCTATCGGGATTTGGTTATACCCTGAGTAATCGTCCAAGAAACAGTAGTACTCATGGTCCGCTAATTGTTCCAGTATTTGGTCGATAAATGGGAGGGGAAATGGTCTTTCTAATAGCGGCGTTCAACTTGCGATAGTCTATGCATACTCGAACCTTGGTAGGTAGTCGTGTTTGCACTAAACTCTTGCTTGTCATTTTCCACCACAGTGAAACTGGACTTTTTAGGGACCACGTGCACTGGGCTGACCCATTGGCTATCGGAAATGGGGTAAATGATCCCATTATCCAATAGTTTCACTATTTTGGCTTATACAGCCTCTTGCATGAGCGGGTTTAGCCCACGTTGTGGGTTCCTCTTTGGTTTAACCCCTTCATTTAGATGGATTCTATGCTGGACTATTTTAGGGCTTAGTCCCTTGATATCGGCCATAGTCCAACCAATGGCTTCCCTATGTTTCCTAAGGGTTGCCAATAGGTCTTCCTTTTGCCTATTAGTCAAATTGAAGGCAACTATGACTGGTAACGTCTCTTATTGACCAAGGTAGGCGTACTTAAGATGTTTAGGCAAGGTCTTTAACTCCAAGGAAGTAGGTGGCTTGATGGGTGGAGGTGTTAAGCTTAAATTCTCCATCTCTATAAAACTTGGACTTGCTACCCACTCAATCTTATCAAGGTTGAGATTACTAGATTCTAATTCTTTCTCATCCTTTGATTCTAGTGTGATCTCCTCTTTGTGCTCACTACTCATATTTTCAATGAAGTTGACCTCAAAGGGTTGGTCGTTTATGTCGTAAGGGTGCTTACCTAAGTTGAATACATTGACTTTCTGGTCATGTCTCCAAAAGTCAATCTCATAGATCTCTTTCTACAATTTATGATTGCGTTAGCGGTTGCCAGGAACGGACGTCCTAAGATGACGAAAGTTTGGGACCTAAGATTAGACACTGATTGTATCTCTAAAACAATGAAATTGACTGGGTAAATGAATTCTCCTACCCGTATAAGGACATCATTGATCTCTCCCTTTGGAACTTTAATTGATCAATCAGCTAATTGGATCGTAACTTGAGTTAGGTTGAGTTCACCTAAGCCAAATTGCTGATATACGGTGAAGGGAAGCAAATTAATGCTTGCTCCTAAATCGAGGAGTGCTCGACTAATTTCAGCTCGACCTATTGTGCAAGAAATGATGGGGCAACCAGGGTCCTTGTACCTGACTGGGCTCTGGTTGGACAATAGCTCATTAATGTTAGTGGCTAGAAAAACCTTCTTAGGCACATTTGTCTTTCTTTTCTGGTGCATATGTCCTTAAGGAATTGGCATAACTAGGGACCTGTTGGATTGCATCAAGAAGTGGTATATTAAGCCTAACTTGATTAAACACCTCGAGCAGTTTCTCCATATGTGCATTATTATTACTCCTAAGCCTATTTGGAAATGGGGTTATAGGTTGGTGCACTTGTTTTGCTGACTTATCAACTTCAGTTTCTTTGAAGTTTTGTGGAGATGGAGTGGAACTAGATGGAATGGACTATTGAGCTCGGTCCTGTGGCATGGATACTTGATCACAACTTGTTTCCCAGATCTCAATGTATGAACCAAGTTACACTGGTTTGGGTCTTGAGCCTCATTAACTTGCCTAGGATTTCTAGGGTTTGACAATAGTTGACTTGATAGAGTTCCCTTTTGTCTTTCTTGTTGATTCAGTTGCATCTCTATCCTAGTCAAGACTTGAACTAGTGTGTCTTGACTCTTAACTAGAGTGTCCACCTTTCTTTCCATATTGGAGAGTCTTGTTTCCATATGTGAATTTTGAAAGAAGGTGGAGGATTTGGTTGGGATAATTTTGTTGATAAGGAGATTGTTGAAAATTGTTGGAGAATTTGGGCCTTGTGTGATCATTGTTATTTGGGCCCCATGAGAAATTTAGGTGATTTCTCCAACCAGGATTATAGGCGGACGAATATGAAGGCCGTACTCATATGCTCGGCCAAAGTTTGATGAGCTATAAAGATGAGATATTCCTCGAACACATGGTTCATGTCTTGACAATAAATACTGCCCGCAAAGGTATTGGGCTGACTTGGTTCACTGAGACTGGTTATTTAGTTTCAAGATCTTCTAGTCTTTGCATCACATCAGCTAGTTTAGCTTCGATAGCTATGTTAGCCTCAATCGAATGGACACCTCCTTTAGAAGAGCTAGGGGTCATTAGTCCTAAATTTTTCCAGAGTTGGTTCCCATTGAATGGTATTTTCAGCCAATTCTTCATATAATAACCATCCTTCATCTTCGTTCTTTTCAAAATCCTCCTTGGCACATGGATTCTAATAGGGTTTTTGTTTGATATTCTAATCCGTCATAAAGAGCTTAGCAAAGTCGCCATTTTTCTATCCCATTGTGAGGGTATTAGGCAAGGAGGTCCTTAAAACGTTCGAAGTACTTCCAAAAAGGTTCATTGACTATTTGCTTAAACTGCAAGATGCTTTTTCTAATTAGTGCAATCTTGTGAACGGGACAAAACTTTTTAAGAAGGCTTTGATGAAATTATCCCATGAGGAATGGAACCAGCCTCTAAACTGTAGAGCCATTTCTTTGCTAAGTCTTTCAAAGAGAATGGGACAAACCGTAATTTGATGGCATCTACTCCTAGGTTAGGTATTTTCATCATTAGATACACTTCTTTAAATCCCTTATGAAAAAGTATGTATTCTCGGATTCAAGTCCATGAAATTTGGGAAGATTGTTGATATATTATGGTTTGAGCTCAAACAGCTTCATCAGGTAACTGAATGCAAGATGAAAGAGAGGTCCTAATAGGATAGAACCTATCTTGCAGTAATGGTGGTTGTGCCATATGTGAATCGGGTTTTGTTCGGGTGGTGAACTGGTCCTAGTTAGTCTAGATGTGAATGGGTCTCTCGACTAAGCTGACATGCACAGTTAACAAACGAGTTCACCCAATCAATCAAGAAAGAGAAAAATAATCAAAATCCTATTCTAGGGTAAGCCTTGACCTAAACGACTCCTAACTTTAGATTGTCTTTCGGAGAAATATTGCCGACCTTAACCACAAGTTAATCGGCCAGGTAGGTGGCAAGATCGGTGGGAGGTTATCCATCAAAGATCTTCCTTAATTAAGTAACCACCGATCTTCGGGCTTTTGGCCCTTAATTCCCTTCCTAGGCACCGATTTGGCAAGAGTTAATTTCGAACAACTTCCTCCTTCAGCCAATCTCCTAATGAGTCCGAGTTAACCTAAGGCCAATGTCTAGTCAATTTTATTTTAGGGTTAGGGTTGTGAGTGTGGCGGAGATGATTTGTGGGCCAAGGAAGGGTAACGAAATCCCCACCTTATCTTGTTTATGGGATTTGCCCTTAAATTGATTTAGTGCACGTGTAAAGTAATAGACAAGTATTCACTCAAAAGCAGTAAATCAGCCAAAGATGTTTCCTAGTCTGTATGCAATGCGAACATACCTTGTCGCTAGCACTCTTCAACAGAAATTAAGAAATTTAAATAGACACATGCCCATGATGCAAGAGTCTAAATTTTTTTTATTAATCAACCAATAGGCTACTGTTAATTAGTTAGAAGTATGCAGGGTGATCACAGAGACAATTTATCAAAACAGTAAACAGAATATTACAATTTGCAGCAGCCTGCAAAAACTCAGTCAGTAGCTCACTACTACTGCCGCGGAAACGCGGCTATAGCCGCATTTGCGTGGCTAGATAGTAGGCTCTACTGCTCTACCTTCTAGGGCAGAGGCACAGACTTGCTATATATCCTTTGCTGCAGTTATAGTTCCTGTTCTCTGATCCTGCAAACAGAAAGAAAGAGAAGAATTAGATTTTGAGAATATTGTGCCGTTCCTTCCTTGGCAATGGCGCCAAAATTTTGATTGAAATGAGAATTGTATTGTAAATAGTTTAGAAAATCTTAGTCTCATTTCAAGGTAACTGCGTAGCAAAGGCTAGACGGGTCGATCACAGGGAAGGATGTGATGGAAGCGTTTCGGAACGATCTTCTCTGTAATTCGCTTGGAAAAGAAAAAGAGAGATTGATTAGATTTGATCAAGTTTAAGAAGTATAGTTTACTAAACATCTACCACAACCCATAGTATTAATCAAAAAGTCAATATCATATTGAAAGAAGAAGCATCCATCCTAAGTTATTAATTGAGAATCAAGCAAGATGAATGATGTTGGAACCCTAACTAGTGTGCACTAATAAAGATTAAACATTCGTTCATCCTAATTTCAAAGCATAGCATAAGAGAAGTTTTTTTTACTTAAAATTATGCTATCAAAGTTTTTAAGTATGAACTATGGAGAATCATTTTAAAATTGCAACTTGAATTAAAGTAAACCTAATCATCGATTCATCTTCAAGAAGACCATTTTAATCCTAGAGTTTCTAACAATAATAGATATTAATCAATTCACCTTTTAAACTAACTAGGGTTGATCAAGAGTTTAGCAAACTATAAGTTTAATTTAGTTATTCATTATTTATTTTATTTTCAATTTTATGTTGAATAAAAAAAATTGCATGAAAACGAAAAAAAGAAAAAATAATTAATCAAAGCAGAAAAATTGAATTGAATTGTAAAGAAGAATGAGTAAGCTTTTATTGGATGTCACCGACCAATTACAAAGCTCCTTTCCTTCTTCAAAATATTCTTCTTCAAATAACAAAAACGAAATTTTATGAAATTTCGGAAAGAGGAAAAATCTAAAAAAAACCTTAAGCTTCAGTCTCTGGATTCCCCCTCTCTTTTGCTCTGCAGGGGTATTTATAGGAGATATAGGAAGTAGAGTCCCAGTACAATTCTTCCACGAAACCTCGTAACCAGACTTATCCAAATGGCCGCGGAAACGCGGCCGTAGCCGCGTTTTCGCAGCAATTGCATGGCCAATGGCGCGCGCTTTCTTACGTAGCCTCTTCTGGGTTCATCTGGGCTCCTCCTTCTGGATTTTATATTCAAACCTTCTATCTTTAGAACTCGAGATAACTTGGAAGCAAGTTATCACAAATTCGAATTTATAAAAGGATTTGTTCTTTATCTTTAAGCTTTCTCCCCTTTTATCTTTATCCTTGTATTGCAAGGAACTAGGTTTAAGTAAAAGTCCATCTTATTCGTCTCCCCCTCCTTTTAGCAATTAGGAGTTCTATTTTATCCTTCCTCTTCCTCCCATAGATTTTAAAATCCAAGTTTAGATTAGGTAAATAAGGTAGAAACTTCTAAATTACTACAAGTAATTTTGCAAGTAGGCTTGGGGATTCTTCGGCTTTTGGGCGTCACTTGTGCTTTATTTCTTTATTTTTTTAATTACTCAAGGCCTGCACACATTAAACAATAAAATATTAGTAGCAGTGCTTAATAAAAGAATAAATAGGGAAATATGATGATAAATGTGATGATAAATATGCATTTTTACTACCTATAAATGCTTCCCCAAGATTTTTGGTGTGTCCTATGGGGATAGTTTGCCGACCTTGCAGGACTGAATGATTTCACACAGCTGCTGTCTGGAGTCTTCTGTGTCTCATCAACATCCGGCCCGGATATTTGATCTTTCGGCAAGGTGATTCGTGTACGATTAAGCCTTACATGCCAAGCCATTTTGCTAGGCAGTTCGGCTATGATCAACTATATCGGCAACCCCAACACTGGCCTTCACTTCAGCGACAACCTATTTGAAGGCGCCCGGGCATAGTACTATAGTGTAGCTGGAGGAACAAGGACCATCTTTAGTTTACCTCACAGGACGCCTAACTACTATCAAGCCTCAGCTTTTGTACATGGTATTTCCTTGCTAGCGGGGTAAACGACTTTGAAATGAATACTTCTTGTATCAAAGTATTAAGGCCTCGTATAAGGTCAAGTGGGGTTCCAAGAGCCACATGCGAGGGATGAACGAGTACCAAGAGGCTGAGAGGAAGCAGAAAGGGAGGCAATGAGAGAGACCAACAGCACGAGGGTGGCTTTGATGCCTGAGCCTATAGTGGGAGCCATAGAGGAACACCCCATTCGGACGGTTCGGCATGTTGTGTCCAAGCGTCCTCGAACTTCTATTTCCCAAGGCGAGCCCAGCCTGAGGAAGGCCAAGAAAGGATCTGAGGATGAAGCTTCAGCCCGGATGGCTGAAGTAATCCCTTCTGATGCTGAGGAGCAGGAGAAGGAAGAAGAAGTGGAGGCAGCCCCAATACTTCGTCCCCGAGGCTTGCGCCGTAGGGGTCCTACTATCTTGGCGGAGGGAGAGCCTGCAGGCGAATCCACCATGGCCGAAGGGGCTGAACGGCCTGAAGAAGTGGTGGAGAGGGTCAAAGTTGAGATTCCAGGAGTTTCAACTTAGCCTGAAATTTCTTCGGCTCAAGAGAGAGGGGCGGAGGTGCAACAAGCAGGGTCTCCCAGTGTGTTGATGCCTACCTCCTTGGTTATGGAGCCTAGCCCTACTACTGAGGTTCTTAGTGGTAAAGCCCTAATTTCTGAGACTTCCTGGGTCCAATTGTCATCTTCGTCATCTAAGGAGCATGAATATTATTCTGGCGAAGAAGTTAACTTTGGCGATGAACCCTCTCTTCCTGATACTAGCAAATTCTCGCATATTTCAGAGGAAGAGATGCAGATATATGTCCCTGCGATGGTTCTGCCATCAGGAGAGATTGCTACCGCTGAGGGTATTTCTTCTGTCCTTCTTAACTGTTTCTCCATCAAGTTGGGAAGATGTTTAACATTTCATTTGAATTCTTTTGCACGAATGGCTAGTGGTAGTGAAGCCAAACTTCTTCTCACATTAAGGAGATGATCCAGGAGCTATCCCAGCAGGAGGGTCTTGAAGTTCTTGTTACCGGGATGCCTCGTGAGGGTTTAACCACTGAGATCGGGGAACCCTCATCCCCAAGTGGCTTGTCCAATGACTTGCCGTCTTCCGATCCTCAACTTGATAAGAGAATAAAGGTATGTCATATACTCTATTATTCGTTGATATTATTAACATCGATGTTATGGTTGTAGAGAGTGCTGGGGTTGCTCAAGTAGAGGATCTCGTGATGAGCATCAGCGTAGAGAACAGCGCAGTTCAGACTTCAGCCAGTGAACCCAGTGCTATGGAGTTTATTGCTGCCCCTGTTGTTATGGGGACTACCACAATAACAGTTCCGGAGGTGTTGACTATGACCTCAGCGTCGCAAGAAGCTGCTGTTGGCCTTATATCTGCACAAGTTGAGTCGGCTCCCGTCTCCGTGGACACTATCCGTACAATCATGGAAAGGGGATCTGAGAGTGCACCAGTAGCATTATCTCCAGCCATGGACATCATGGAAGAATTAGCACATCAAATGGTACAACAATTCTTCACCTCCATGAAGTCCTGCATCAAATTGGTCCTTTCTGGGGGAAGTTCCTTCGAGTTTGCCTAAATGCTTCTAGAGAATTAGATCGAGAACATCCATCATACTGGAAGCTTGGAGTAAGCTAGGTCGTATCTGACGCTGGTTGAACAGTTGGGGATATGCCTGAGGGAATTAAGGACCCTGGAAAAGGCTAGCCCAATAGATGAGGCTCGATTGATGCTGAATAAGCTCCTCACCGCTCAAGAACATGAGAGGAAAGAGATGGAGGAGCAAATGACTGAAGAGGCTCGTAATCTTCATAACTTCCAAGCCAGCTACCAAAATTGGTCGACGACTCTAGGGAATTCGAGGTCGTCACAAAGAATGCGGAGCAAGTGATTACACTGCTCGGGCGGCTATTGCCAAGGTGGAAGCCTTGATTCAAGTCAATGAGCAGAAGCTTGTTGCTGCCAGAGGAAGGCTGGAAGAGCTAGAGCTGCTAAGAAGCTGGTCCAAGAAGATCTTATTGCCCATTCTTCCAAGTTGAAGTCTCTTCAAGTGCAGCTAGCTACAAAGAGATTTTTATCAGAGGAAGAGTTTGGACTCAAGCTTGGGCAGAAGTTGAGAAGGCATGCCAGCAGGAGATGTAACGCCTCTGAGAACGGATCTATTCTTTAGCGGAGCAGGATTAGTCCGCTTCCCTTTTGTATCTTTCCATTTTTTATAGCACTCCATTTGTCAAATAAGAGAGTGTTTGTATTATTCTCATTTTTAATTCAAATAATAAAAATATTCAAATTCTTATCTCATGTTCATTCTTTCTTTATGTTGAGAATCAGACGGACTCTTTATTGCGTGAATAAACTCAACTTTCATAGTCGCAATCCTTGACTATTGTGGAAACACTGTCTTTAGTTATTTGTCGAGACGCGACCATGAATGATAGAAAAGAAACTCAGTCAACACTGAGTTTGTGAATGAGACGCAGCTCTCATTTGTGGTGGAGTGACGGCTCGGCTCACTGAGAGAACGCGGTTCTGGATCATTGAGAGGAGCGGCTCTGGATCGCTGAGAGAATGCGGTTCTGGATCATTAAGAGAAACGCAGGCCTACGTTCTTCAGTTGATAAAGGGAACACGACCTTCAGGCTTGTGAAAGAACACGGACTTCAGGACGCAGTCTTCAAGCTTGTGGAAGGTTGCGGACTTTAGGACGCAACCTTCAAAGTTTGTTAAAGAACGCGGAGTTCAGGATGCAGCCTTCAAAGCGTCACATGCAATCCGACTTGAAGATTTTGTTGGATATTTCAATGCTAAGTTGGCGTTGAAGGTTGGGGACTTGTGTCTTTGGTGTTTTTCAGAGCAAAAATCCACGTGTCTTATCCATACTGGATTTGATATTCGTGTAGGAGTTAAAGCTGATGGCTTTGATTTTTATGTCACTAATTATAAGCCACTTAGCAAGCCTATAAATAGGCCATAGCCTCTTTACAATCATTCATCTTGACTATTTTTCTTCACGAGCATGCGCTCTGGAGGACTTCATCTTGATTATTCTCCTTCAAGGGTCCTCTTCAAGGGCATATGTTCTGGAGAACAAAAAGAACTCAAAGCTTCACTGTTTTCTTTCAATCTTCTTCGAAGATTATCACTGTTAAGTGATTTCAAGATTAAAAAGTATTACTTTAAGTGCTTTCATGGCTGTGCCTTGACAAATGAAGTTCAACTTCTAGAGAATTCTTTTTCGGGTGAGAACTGGCTTTTGCCATGATAGGGCTCGGTCTCTTTGAAGTTCTGTCATCTCCGGCCATGAGAGACTTTGTCTCTGATCTCTTTCTTAAATCTTTTTCTTGAGATTCATGCGTCCCTGCACTCCAAACACGTCTTTCGCATTACTTGATGAAACGCGAGATTGTTGACTTCAAAGTCTAAGTCTCAAGTTTTTCAGATACGAGCGTGGTGAACTCCGCGTTCTGAGACTTGAAACACGGGTTTTGTACATGAGGCTCACGTTTGGGGTTCCTGGCTTAGAAAATTTTAAGTCTGCTCTTTTGTAATCTCTGGACACGAATGTGGCAAGCTCTGCGTCTCAGACGCGAGTGTGGCGAACTCTGCATCTTGAAGTCACTTTGGCCAGTTTTAAGACCAGCATCCGTGTCTTTGATATATATACCTCGCGTCTCATGTATCGGACGTGAGTCTAATATCAGACTATATTAGTATCCATATTTTCTATCTCCGCATCTGTGAGATTCACGTCTAGAGTTCATGACTTCAGCCCTGCGTTCTTCAGCCCTGCGTTTGTGCTCCTGGCTTCCTATTTTCTGTCTTCACAGAATTTTAACCCTTATTTTTTTTCTTATAGGTCTTAGCCATATCGAAGGTGCTGGTTCTAGCGTCTTTGCCAGGTTCATGGGAGAATATTTGAACCAGCCAGCTTGTTCAATTGGCCAACACTCGGGAAGTTAGAGCTTCTGTCCAAGGGGCGAGGAAGATCCGCGTGGTTGTCGATACACATCAAGACATTATTAGACATGATGCACCAGTAATGTCTTGGATCCTTCCGGGTCACAGTGAGTATGGCGCATCTGAAAGTCACAGGAAAGAGGACGTCACTAGTAAGGTCTCGAATCCTTACTTCACCAATCTTACTCAAAAAAGTGTTAGCGACGAAAAATCCATGCTCATTAGATGACTTTCTGGTGGTGGAGCTTCCCATTAAGTGAAGGATTACGACCTTATGAAGACCTTCACATTAGTTGGTCGGGTGGAATCAGAATGCTTCCTTTCATTTTGACATCAAGAAACACCATTGTTCTCAAGAGGAGAGGAAGTTGATCCGCTGTTCCTGGCCACAGTCAAGAGGACGAGCTTCGTGTATATTTTTGAGGAGAGAGTGCAGCCTTTTGCTAAGCAAGAGGGACTTCTTTGTATTGCTTTGTTGTAACACTCAATCTTATTGTATAATAGAGCGTTTGTATCACTTTCACATTTTTAAATATTAATAAAAGTGACACTTTTTTCTGGTTTTCTTATATGTTTTGACTTCCTTTTTGTATCGAAAATCAGACAAGTAAAAGTGATTACCTTTGATTTGCTAGAAATGTAATATTTTAACTTAGCAAGTCAAAGTTAGAAAAATTCTATTTAAGGAATTTAAGATTACTGTCAGAGGTGTGATATTAACTTGACGGAGTGGATAGTGGATTCGTGGACTTGCCAATCTTTGGATAAGAATGACAAGTGAAGTTGTCATCCCGCAGAGGATTATAACTGAGTCTTTATCAGAGGTTTAGTATTAACGTAATTAAGACTCAGCTGGGGAATGATGAAAACACTATTAAAGTTATGATATTAACTTAGTGCTTTTAAGTGGACCTGTTATTCTGTTGACGAGAATAACAAGTAAGACTAGACCCACTGGGGATCTAGGAAAGTTTTTACATTAGAGGTGTGATCTTAACTTAATGGGTTAGATTGAATCTTGTCAGAGGTGTGATATTAACTTGACAAAGATGTGAGCTAGAGGTGTGATGTTAACTTAGCTCCATAGGAATTTCATTTTCGTTTGGGAAAACTGAAAATACCACTGTCCTAGGTGTAGTTTAAACTTGATAGTGGAGGTAATGCTAAAGGTGTGATTTTGAACTTAGCACTAGTCATCTCGATTGCGATACGGAAGTTCGAGGAAAAGTCATTGTCATAGGTGTATTGTTGAACTTAACAATGAACTGGATGCTAGAGGTGTGATGTTAAACTTAGCATCGATTATCTCAGGTTCGGTATGAAAGCCTGAGGAAAGTGATTGTCAGAAGTTTAATGTTGAACTTGACAGTAACTTAATCACTATTAGAGGTGTATGTGTTAAACTTAACAGTAATTTGTCAGAGTGTGATGTTAACATGACAAGAGTTGATTTGCGATATGAGCAATTTTGGGGCTTGTCATTCTATTGACGAGAATTATCAAGTAAAGTTTGGAATGTCAGGGGTGTAGTGTTAACTTGACAAGAGTTTATTTTGTGATATAAGCAATTTTGAGGACTTGTCATTTTATTGATGAGAATTAATAAGTGAAGTTTAGAATGTCAAAGGTGTAGTGTTAACTTGACAAGTGTTTTTTTTGTAATATGAGCAATTTGAGGACTTGTCATTCTATTGACGAGAACTGACAAGTGATGTTTGGAATGTTAAAGGTATAGTGTTAACTTGACAAGAGTTTATTCTGTAATATGAACAATTTTGAGGACTTATCATTCTATTGACGAGAATTGATAAGTGAAGTTTGAATGTCAGAGGTTGTAGTGTTAACTTGACAAGAGTTTATTTTACAATATGAGCAATTTTGAGAACTTATCATTCTATTAACGGGAATTGACAAGTGACATTCATGCTCGCCGGGGAGTATTGAAATTTTCACTGTTAAAGGTGTAGTGTTAACATAGCAATGATTGAGCTTGTGGACCTTCCATGGGAGGAATTAGTAGGGGATTTGGTGGAAAATAGCATGAATTGTCAGGGGTATAATATTTAACGTGACAAACATTGATTCTGAGTGGGCCTTATCGTCAGAGGTTTAATGTTTACTTGACTGCCACCACTAGGGATCAAAACAGAAATGACTTGCTAGAAGTTTATTGTTAACGTGACAAGTCTCTGTTCATTTCGTCAGGAAAATGGACAACAGTATTTTTGTGGTCCTACCATTTTGTGGACGAGAATTGTTAGAGATTTTGGAGGAGAGGATGGGACCAAGTCCCTTAGGATTTTTAGCAAATCCTCAGCTATTAGCGGATTTGGTATACTTTTATCTACTACCATTTGAGTTGGGCTAGCCATGCTAGTTTTCTCTGAAAATCACCTAGAGGGGGGGTGAATAGGTGATAATGCTAATCAAAGGGCAATTTAAAAATTTAAAGTTATAACAATCACAATCAAGAATCACAAGATGAATGCAAGCAAGTGAGTATGATGAGCAAGTAATAAGTGCAAGCAAAGTAGAGTAAGAATTGCAAGAATGTAAACCAATCGCAAACACAAGGATATGTTATCGAGGTTCGAGCACCCAGCTCTACTCCCCGCCTTCCCCAGAAGGATTCCGACCACTTCCACTATCACAAGATCTCAAATACAATGGAGTACCCAACTCCTACAATCTCAAGAACAAGTAATTATCTTGGTAGTCAAAAGATCACAAACTCTCTCTTTCAAATATCTCTTCCCTTACAAAGGTCCTTAGAGAATATTGAGTAGGAATGAAGCTCTTGTGTGTAAGGAGAAAAGAGAATTAAATCAGAGAGTATTTGAAAAACCTTCAGAAAATCAGTGAGAAATTCAGCACAAAAACCAAGAAACAAGTCTCTTTTGAAAGCCTTAAACTTTTGAATTTTCTAGCAATAATTGTTGTAACCAATCTCTCCCCAAACACCCCTATTTATAGGAGAGGCTAGGGTTTAGGGATAAAACATAATTACTGATGTTTAGGAGGTAATTAGATCAAAATATATCCTAAACGAATTTTTAAACACAAAAGACAAAAATAAACAGCTCTTAAAAATCTGCCCGTTATTGTTCAAACGGTCAGATCGGTCGACTGGGCCGGTCGACCGGTAGTACAAAAATTCGACGTTATAGGCTAGCGGTCGACCGACCCGGTCGACCGATAAACCTGTGAGCAAAAACAATAGTCCGGTCGACCGCCCGGTCGACCGACAGACATGCACATGGATACGTGCATCTGCCAGAACTTCGGTCGACTGGTCCGGTCGACCGGACCAGACTGACACAGACTCGGTCGACTGCCCCGGTCGACCGGATCAGGTCAAAAATTGATTTTAGAAAAGAAACAAAGAGATTTGATTTTAACAAAAATACTTTTGAACAGGGAATAGTATAAAACACAAATATATATCTGTAGGCAAAAACTTGTATGCAGAATATTTTAGTACAATTTATAAGAGATTATTTTGGAATAAGCATGTGCGCAAAAACGTGTGTGATAGAGTTCAAACCTATCCACTATTCTTTAACATACTATAAACTGAAAAACAAATTACATGAAGACTTCTTGAGCTATCTTCAAGTCTTTGAGCCATCCAATGCCTTGCTAGTGCCTTCTCTTCTATGATCCTTCCTTGATGTGCAATTTGCCTTCCTTGCTTTGTGGAACTTAGAAGTTCTTGCAATAGCTAAGCGAATGGTCTCTAAACATGGTACAAACCTGAAACTTATCTTAACAAACTTGTTAGTACCAAATAGCACTAATTTGGTTTGTCATCATCAAAACACAAAACAATTGGAGAGTGTAACCTCTTGGGCCAACAATCTCCCCTTTTTGATGATGACAAAACAAATAGGCTATTAACAAAAATATAGGGAGGAGAAAACTCCCCCTCAAATTATGCTATACAAAACACAAGAATATGCTCTAGAAACCAATAATTGAAATGATGCACCAATTATTGAAACACAAAAATTGCTCTTGATACTAAAAATACCAAAACAACTAAAACACAAAACTAAAACATACATAAACATAAAACTCATAAAACAAATCTTTAAAATTAAAGCATATAAATTCATATGGAACCAAGACCAAATGAACTTATTTTTGTCATGTAAACTTATTCTCCCCCTTTTTGTCATACATCAAAAAGGGTTATGAAAAACATGTCTATTCAATAATACAAACATTAAGTTCTCCACAAATAAACGAAAATCTAGCAAAATCAAGGGGTTTAGTGAAAATATCGGCTAGTTGTAAATCCGTGGAAACATAATCAATATCTATATCACCTTTCTCAAAATGATCTCTAAGAAAGTGATATCTAATCTCAATGTGCTTGGTCTTACTATGTTGATTTGCATTTTTGGTCATGTGTATAGTACTAGTATTATCACAAAATATTTTTATATGATCAAAGTGCAAATCAAAATCAAGGAGAGTATGTTTCATCCAAAGGACTTGTGCACAACAAGCCCCTGCGGCAACATACTCCGCCTCGGCGGTTGAGAGAGCTACGGAATTTTGTTTCCTAGAGGACCATGAAACAAGACAATTACCAAGAAATTGACATGTCCCACTAGTACTTTTTCTATCTACTCTACAACCCACATAGTCGGCATCCGAATAACTAGTCATTGAAAAATCTATAGTTTTCGGATACCAAAGACCCATTCCAATAGTGCCCTTAATATAACGAATAATGCGTTTTACCGCAATAAGATGAGACTCTTTAGGACACGATTGAAATCTAGCACAAAGACACACACTAAACATGATATCCGGCCTACTTGCCGTCAAATATAAAGACTTCCTATCATGCTTCTATATAATTTAATATCAACATTTTTACCTTGTTCGTCCTTATCAAGCTTGGTTGTAGTTGCCATTGGAGTGTTGCAAGCCTTTGATCCTTCAAGCCCAAACTTCTTTACTAGCTCCTTTGCGTACTTGGCTTGGTTAATGAAGGTTCCGTCTTGCAATGCTTGATTGGAGTCCAAGGAAGAAATTGAGCTCACCCATTGAAGACATTTCAAATTCTAGTTGCATTACCTTCTCAAAATCCTTGCATAAAAGCTCATTAGTAGATCCAAAAATTATATCATCAACATAAATTTGCACAATTAAAATATCATTATCAACATGCTTAGTAAAAAGAGTTGTGTCTACTTTGCCTTTAATAAAATCATTTGAAATGAGAAAACTAGAAAGCCTTTCATACCAAGCTCTTGGAGCTTGTTTCAATCCATACAAAGCTTTATCAAGTTTAAAAACAAAATCGGGATGAACATGATCAATAAAACTGGGAGGTTGAGAAACATAAACTTCTTCATTAATAAAACCATTTAAAAATGCACTTTTTACATCCATTTGAAAAAGTTTAAAATTTTTAAAACATGCAAAAGCTAGTGTCATCCGTATGGCTTCAAGCCGTGCTACGGGTGCAAAGGTTTCCTCAAAGTCAATTCCCTCAACTTGAGTGTAACCTTGGGCCACTAACCTAGCTTTATTCCTAATGACATTTCCGGACTCATCCATCTTGTTTCTAAAGATCCACTTAGTACCAATTATTGGTCTATCGTGGGGCTTAGGAACAAGGTGCCAAACTTGGTTGCGCTCAAATTGATTGAGTTCCTCTTGCATGGCAAGCAACCAATATGGGTCCGTCTCGGCTTCGAGAATGCCTTTGGGTTCAAAATGAGAAATGAAAGCAAAGTTACCACATAGGTCATGGAGTTTGGAGCGCGTTGTGACTCCTTTAGATGCATCACCCAAGATGAGCTCCTTAGGATGATTTGTAGCGTATCTCCAAGCTTTAGGAAGCGGTTGAGTGCTTTCCTCCTTATCCTCTTGAACTTCACCAATAGGGTCTAGCTTTTCTTCTTGAGTGGGTGAGTCCTTCAAGGATAGTCTCTCCATGTCTTCACCTAATGGTTCAATCTCTACAACATTCTCAACAACCACATTAGATTCTTCAAATTTAACATGCATGGATTCTTCAATGGTTTGAGAAGATCTAATGAAAACTCTATATGCTTTGCTAGTAGAGGAATATCCAACAAAGATAGCCTCATAAGCCTTAGCATCAAATTTACCCAAATTATCCTTAGTATTCAAAACAAAACACTTGCATCCAAAAACTTTAAAATATGCAACATTTGGTTTTCTAGAATGATACATTTCAAAAGAAGTTTTGAAGAATTTTTGCATAAATAAATACGATTCGATATATAGCATGCGGTGTTTACGGCTCGGCCCATAAATATTGAGGGAGGTCATATTCACTTATCATTGTCCTAGCCATCTCTTGAAGTGTTCTATTTTTCCTTTCTACAACTCCATTTTGTTGTGGAGTTCTGGACAAGACATTTCATGCTTAATTCCCTTTTCATCACAATAAGTCATGAAGAGTTGGTTAACAAACTCACCACCTCTATCACTCCTTATTCTCAAAATCGGAAAACCCTTTTCTTTTTCAACTCTTTTTCGAAAAATTTTAAAATGAGAAAAAGTTTGATCTTTATTTTGTAAAAAGAAAACCCAAGTAAAACGGCGAAATCATCAACCAAAACAAATGCAAATCTACTTCCATTTAAACTCTTAGTTTTAGTTGGTCCCAAAAGATCCATATGAATTAATTCTAAAGGCCTAGTTGACATGATATCCTTGATTGGTTTAAAGGAAGACTTGGTTTGTTTCCCAAGTTGGCACGCACCACAAATGCGGTCTTTCTCAAAATTCAAGCAAGGTATACCCTTCACCAATTCCTTTGAATTAATCCTAGAAATATGGTCAAAAGATGCATGTCCTAATCTTCTATGCCAAAGCCAAGAATTTTCATCAAAAGCATTCAAGCATTAGTAGAACAATCTAAATTAAGCATGTC